>JAQFXL010001581.1:0-11340 GCA_034693445.1 Edwardzetes edwardsi
TTTTATTTTTTGAGATAATCGTCGAATAATCAGCTAAAACACGATATTTGATATGAAGTATGATTTTTATAATACTTTTGATTTCATAATGTTATAACTTATAAATAAATCAATGGTTGTGATTGGTCAATCATATCAAAAAGTAGAATAATGATTGCCAAGGGCACTTTTTGGTTAAAAGTTGAAATTTTTGAGAAGACAAAACAATTATGAATATATTTTTCCCACAAAAAAAAGTTCGAACTAATGAAATATAAGAATATAGTTGAATAGAACGAACTTGATCAAATTGAAATTTGAGGAAAAATTTTGTCAAAGAATGAAAAACCAAAGGAGGAAGAAATCAAAGTAAGTGACGGACTTTAAAATTAATATTCAATTTTAGTTTAAAATATATTTAATATTTGATAAAACACTTACTCTTAAGAATTACGTCCTTTTCTTCAATTGATTTGAATTTGATTTCGTATTTTTGTGGCAAAATTTGTTAGCGTTTCAGAGTTGGACTCAATTAATATATTTTTATTTTCCTTCATTTGAGTGCAAGTTTGCAACCAATTGAAGGAAAGCGAGAACTGATGTAAGAAATCAAACGATTAGTTATATAATTATCTTTTTATTCAATTCATTCACTTTAAGCGAATTTATTTTTAAAATTGAATTTTGTTTTTCGATAGACTTTAATATTTAATTCACAATAAAATAATGCAAATGTCTGTCAGTTATTGCGAATAACTTAGAGTGAAGTCAAATGAAATTATTTACAAATTTATGTTAAAATTATATTATTTTTGTTAATATAATTTAAATGAAAACATTATTTACATTTAAAAGCCTTGTATTCAATACAAGAATAAAATGAACTAAAATAAAGTGATTATTCAGTACTGAAGACATTCAAAGACTCGTCTCTATTAACCGTTTCAGAGTTCGTCGCTTTTTCTGTTTCCGACTTTTGGTTATTGATAGGAGTGGGCGGAGGGGATAGGATTGGGATCTCTTTATCTTTGCCACACTTGTAGGCATCCATTAGCTCATCGAGTCGTTCGGGTGTCGGCCCCCACTTCAAAAAGCCGGCGTCATTCTGAAGGAAGATAATGAGGGTTCCGTGCGCTGACTTCACGTTCAGGTCGTTTTTGTCACACAAGTGCTGAAACCCATTCCTATATTCGTGTTCGAAGGGAGGGATCACTAAATGTTTGCGTTTGAATTTACTGCTCTCCAGTTTGGTTATCACTTTAGGCACCGGATCTCTCCATTCGGGCACAAACACAATAAAAGAGAGCGGTTCGGGAGAGTTGTTTAAAAGCCGGTCAAAGTGATCAATAGTTGATTCCATTAGTTCCTCACAAAATGGAGGGTTGGCTTCAAAAGAGCCACAAACCGGATAAAAGTTTAAAATAGATCTGAAAATGAGTGACAATTAAAAGAGAGAATCCAAAAAAGTAGTCAAACAAACCCTCGCGAACCGAAGTATCCGTCGGTATCACTAAAAGCTGAACAAAACTGACGGAAATAGCAGTTGAGAGGCGACGCAAAACATTCAAAAGTAACGCCAAAGTGTTTTTGTAAAACTGTGAATACTGAGAGGGGGAGCGCCCCCTGAGTCGTCGAATTATCGTTACTCCCAAACCATGTCTAAAACAATTTTATAAATTCTGTTATACTTCGAAAGAGGATTTTTGCGCAAAAGCTCATCATTTGAGATAAGGAAAGAAGATTGTGATGAGTCTCAAAATTTGCCGCCTTTTCACAAATTTCAATTCAAAACTAATTCTGATCGCTATTTCTATGGCAACCAAGAAAACAGTTGAATATGTTATAGAATCTAAAGTCTAGACTATTTAGAATATATGCATAACAGAGGAAATAAATAAAAATATGTTTCAATTTATTTAATTTTAATATATTTTGAGACGGATTTGAAGAAAACGTTTTAAACGAGAAGACTATCAAATGAGACAAAAGAATTGAAAATGAGTTCAGACCTGATATCTCTTGAGAAGAGTCCAAACGCGGCTCAAAAAGAAGTTAAACTTTCGGTCATCGAAGCAATTGTATCGATAGAGTTGTTCCAACTTTTGGAAATACAGAGTACTTATACGCAAAGAATCGTTTTTGTATCGTAAATGAGTCGTATCCTTATCGGTGAAGATATGAACCGCCGGTAGTTTAGGGCAGGGATGGGCTAATATTTGTGGATAACAATACACTTTCTTTGGGTTCTGTACTCTTAACGGAACGCTTTCTATAGATTTTAAATAAAACAAATATATATTTTTCCAAACATTTCCGTCGACTGAAAGACAAACCTTTGAGTCCTTCGGCGGATAATATTTCTTGATTTTTGAGATGAATTTTCTTCGCGTATTCAGCGGACAAATGATATGTTTTCGAACAAATGGCTTCGACAGAGCTTTTGGCGGCTTCGGTGATGTGTGGCTGACACTGCTGTTTGAGGTGCGATAGTCTTTGCTGGTAGTCCTCAAACGTTGCGTTCAATGTTTTCCTAATCCATTGAAAGGCGTCCTCAACATTCCATTTGACAATTTTCCGGCTCTCAGACGACGCGTTTCGGGATTCTATCATTTTTTTGGCCGCTTCCGCGTATTTCGACAATTGTTTGCGCGCTTCGCCCGAAAACTTCGGCCGAAATAGTTTTATGGGAATGTCATTCATTATCTCGTTATACATCGCACGAGATATCTCAGGATAGCATTCACTCGGCACTAAAGGGTCGACACCTTTATCAACAACTTTCCTCTCCATAAGCCATCGATTGAACGACTCTTTGGGCGCTTCGATGTTTTCACGGGAGTGACACATCTCGTGGTACTGTTGTCTTAATTTAGTGACTAACGAAGCGCGCAGTGATTCTACATCCGGGTGCGGCTGATATAATAGCACTGGTGGTCGTTCCCATATCACACAATTTGTATGCACTTCTAAATCAAAGGGTCCGCTAAGAATAAGTCGTTTTGTCGGTGGCTGACCACTCATGGCGTCGTCCATTGAAAGAGATCTTTTATCGCCGGCTCTTTGCGGCCAATGCTGAAAATTGGCGGGAATCGTAGTGGGAGTGATGGGATCAGTAGGTGTGGGCGGAACAGGTGATGATATGCCGAGTGGGTCAGTGATGGGGTCGTACTGTCCACCGACTCGCGGCATATCCCACATCGACTCATTAGTAATTTTATTGAAAAAATAAGGTCTTCCCTCACGTTTACTCCAGAAGCGACGCCAACCGATTTGCAAGAGTTCTGCCGGCAGGTCATGGACTGGATCTGCACTCGATGTCGACTGTGGTGGAGATAAAAATGGCACTGAATTTGTGGTCATGTGATTTGAGGATTGCATTGACGGCAGAGACAACTGTCGAGTAATCTCCGATTTCGGGACACAACTGTTGACACTTTTCTCATTATTTTCAACATTTTTATGAAATTCTGTTTTGTTTTCAAATGAATTATTCGTTGGTTTGTTGTTAGTGTTGGACATAATTGTGGTCTTGTCTTGAGTTTAGTTCAATCAGTTGTCAAAGTTGTCATAAATGTCATAATTGTCATAATGGGCGCTCTTATCGTCATATTTGGTAAACAGAAACACGTGAGCCGTCAGTGTATTGAATATTGCATTCAATGCTCTTCTCTGTAATCGAGTGTAAAGTCGTCTCAAAACTTAAATAAGCGCTAAAACTCTTAAACGAGTGAAACACTGATAATCCGAATCCATTTGTCTTTTAAACATATTTTAGTCGATTCCTCGACATTCAAGTTATGGCAACAATTGATAATCGATTCATAATAACTTTGAAAATGATTTGATTTGATTAACAAATAATTAACATTGATTTCAATGAATTGAATGATAGTGTTGTAAATGGCGTCGAAGTGACGGCAGTTGTACTGCAATGACAGCACTCTCACAACTGACTCATTGGACACAACAACACAACACAAACACTCAATCAAATGTTAGGCCATTCAACGCATGCGCTCTCAACACAACCAATCTTTAAAGAATCGATTCAATCAGTGTTTACATCATTGGTTTCAACACCTTTTTAAATGCCCTTACACATTTAGCCAACTTTTTCTTATCTTCTCCTAATGTTTTGGCTTGATCAATTTGCTTTAGATGTTTCCTGATTGACTTATGTTCATTGCACCTACTCTTTAGATATTTTGTATTTAGTTTCAAACTTCAATAATAATCGTATTGAAAAACTTGCCCTTAAATTAACTCTAAACGATACGTACAGTAAATTACAACTATTATCGACTATTTAAGCAAATAAGTCCTACCCGTATATAATGTAAAAATAATCATTCATTAGGACAATAGAAAATTCATCTGAGATAAGTATCTTATCACTGTAAATGACAAAATAATCAGGCTCAAAAACCAATTATTAAGTGAGCTAACAATAAATTTTTCATCCACAAGGTAGAATAAAAATAATGTCAAATCTTTACGAACTTTATTTGCAACCAATTTTTATAAAGATGATTAAATGGAGAAATCTAAAATATTCCTATGAATCTTAAGTTATGTTTGAATACATTATTCTTATTGACGAAAAATTCTTATATTTTTCAAATACTCTATAATATCAACATTAAAACGGGAAAATGTACCTGAATTGTTTTTACTGATAATACAATTCACAATATGACGAAATACATTTTGAATGATGTTAAATCTTCTTTGCTGTGAAGGGTTGATATTATTGGGAGTAGAGTGTAGTTTTCAAGTCAATAGCAATCTGTAAAGTGGTGTTAAAAACAAGTTCTTTCGATTAAATCATAATTTGATAACAAAAATAAACGCAAAATAATTATTAATTATATTTAAAAATTTGAAATTTTAATATTAATTGATTTGAAATTTGAAAACAAATCCAATTATGAGTTGATTTTATTGAAAACTTATTCGCATTTGTAGTAAACAATCGTTTAATCGTCAAAATCTCTTTTAATCGAAGACTTGTCTAATGACTCAGAGTTTGAATGGGATCTCATTTGTCAAACATTTCTGTTAATCCAATCAGAAGAGATCGAGTTATGTCTGAGACTAATAGTGAAGCGGCTAATGAAGAGTCAATCAGTGACTCCGACATCGATCCCGATCTCAACACAATCTTAAGAGATTTGATTCGAAGGTTTGATTGATATTGTCTTCAAATGTTATCATATAATTGAATCTAAACAGAGGTCACATTAGAATACTTACGTCTTCGAGTTCTGACAACGACGAGGACTCAGATACAACCGATGATTCGGGTTATGTGTATCGCTCCCACTCCTCCAGAAGACTAACGGCTCCCAAATGTAAGATTCGTCTGTCTTTTGAGTCACTTATTAATTATTGAATAAATTGTTTACCTCTTCAGTGAGTATCGAAGATCCGGACACTTCAGTCTTAGACAAAAGCGATTTAAAGCTCATATTGAGAGCACAGACTGGCATTTCCACCGACAAACCATTGCCACCGATTCCCAAATTATTGTCTAATCGTGAAATCGGAGTCAATAATGAGGAGAAGCGTTCGTCGACTCATCCAACCTTCGGTCTGAGCGATAGATGCAAACTCTCTGATAATTTTTTGCCCAATAAAATGTCTAAAATAGAACAATACCCGAGCAAAGGTCAGTCCAATCTTCACTAAAAATAATTTCAACGAATTTCAAATTTGAATCCTTTGATAGCCTTTTGTGGCTTTTACTCAAAAAGTGGTGATTTGTTTCTGACTGCCTGTCAGGACACCAACATTAGGATATACGACACCCGTTTCGATAGATTCAAGCTTTTCAAGACTGTGTGGGCGCGCGATGTCGGGTGGAGTGTACTCGACACTGATATCAGGTATTGATCATATTTCAGTCAAAGTCCACTAAAATTGTTAAATACAGTCCAGACGGTCGACACTTCATATATTCGAGTTGGTCGGAGTGCAGTCAGTATTCAACATTCCATTGATTTGAATCGATTTCTTACTCTTGCATTCAATTGTAGTTCACATTTGCAACATCTATGGAGAGATGGACAGTCATGAGGCCCTCTCCTTATCTCCAGAGGACCGGCGATTTTGTATATTTTCGTTGCGTTTCTCTCAGGACGGCTCAGAAATAATGGGCGGCGCTAACGATGAGTGTCTTTATGTCTATAATAGAGAGTGCAAGAAGAGAGTACTAAAGATCCGTTGTCACGAGGATGACGTCAATTCTGTGGCCTTCGCTGACCCCAGTTCTCAGATTCTTTTCAGTGCTGGCGATGACGGCCTCTGCAAAGTATTGCATCGATTCTATCCATTGATTCCAATTTTGTTTAATACTCAAAGGTTTGGGACAGAAGAACACTAAACGAAACGAATGCAAAGCCAGTCGGAGTCCTTTCTGGACACGTCGATGGCATCACATATATTGACTCCAAAGGCGACGGACGGCATCTCATCACTAATAGTAAGGATCAGACGATCAAACTCTGGGATATGAGATGCTTTTCACCACAAATTGGGTCCGAAGCGACGCGAAAGGCTGTCTCCAAACAAAATTGGGACTATCGATGGCAGGCTATCCCAAGAAAATGTATTTTTATTTCAATTAGTTTATGAGTTGAGTCTTATTTTTAAAAAACTTTTTGAAGTGCTCTCAAATCGAAAGAAGATCGAAGGCGACACTTCACTCATGACTTACCAAGGTCATTCTGTTCTCCAAACCCTGATTCGGTACATATAAATCTATTTGTTGATTATTTCGAGCGCTTTATTAATTTCCATATTTGCAAACAGTTGTCACTTCTCTCCGGAATGGAGTACCGGACAGCGCTATATCTATACGGGCTGTTCCTCTGGAAAAATTGTTATTTACGATATTCTGAGCGGAACTATCATTAAAACTCTTAGCGGTCATCGCGGGTGTGTCAGAGGTATACCTTTTTTGTTTGTTTAGTTTTGAAAGTATGAGAAATTAATTGTGATTAAAATGGACAGACGTGTCGTGGCACCCCACACAGATGTCTATCATAAGCTCAAGTGTAAGACTTCCAGAATTTGATTGAGATTTATATCACATTTGTTGTATTCATTAGTGGGACGGAACAGTCATTAAATGGGTTTACGTCGACGAAAATGCGTTATATTGTGACAGCGATTTAGAGTCAGAACAGCCTCCGAAGAGGCGATCCGAGAGGTTGGCTGAGAAGAGAAAAAGATTAGAACCCAAAGAGTAAAGTCATTTTGTTTGCTACAAATTTAATCCTTTTTTTGATTAAATCGAAGATTTTTTAATAAATTTGTTCAAAATTTTATTCAAATTTTATAATTTGGTGTAAATTATGTAAATTTTTTGCTTAAAAACAAATAAATGAAATATTTTTAAATCCCTTTTGATTTTGGTTTTAATTTCTCAAACTTTCGACAAACGATTCGATTGATTTCGAGTCGCTTTTGTTTTGATTGGATTTTTCATCGTTAATGATATTTGAACCCAATGTGGGCACAGAATTGAAACGCCTTAACGTGGAAATGGATTCATTGCTCTCATCGTTTAACGAATCAATTGGATCTTGCCTTTTAGGAGAACCCAAGTTAGTCATCTTGAAAAAAGTGCAAAATTCCTGCAAATCACTGTCGGCGTTGATACTCAGCAAATGCTTATAGGCTTTGGTCAACACTTCTATTGTCTTCGAGTGGAATAAGAGCTCACTTTTAGTCAATTCTAAAAATATTCGCTGAAATGAGAAAAATAAGTGTTTAGTGAAAGGCCTTAAAGATTGCATTTAATTAATAGATTTAGAAAATAGTGACAAACCTTAATATCGCAAATCTTTCTCATTTCAAATCTTTGGAGTTGTAATTCATAAGCAGTGATAGCGTTTGGCATTTCATTCAAACTATTGCTTTGGCTGAGACTCTTGATCATCAAACTCTCCTTATCCTTTAAGACTGTCTTTTGCTTCAATTCATCCTTCATTTGAAAATTCATTGAATGAACAAAAAAACTCATAAAATAATTTTACTTTTGCTAGTTTAGTGAGTTCCCCATAAATACTCAGTTCATTGATCACTTTTTCCTCGATATGTTTGACCTGAATTGTGAAATGAGACACAATTGAAGAAAATTTGAGTTTGAGTCAAATTTGTTTACCTGATCATCTCTGAAATCTTGGATAAGAGTTAGACAATCGGCAAATTTGGTTAAACCCTGTCTTAAGCTGCGGTCAAATAATTAAAATTTTTAAATAATTATTTAATTGAAACCAAAATTTAAATCAAACGCCGAAACAATTAAACTCTTTGTTTTTCAAGAATTTACTGAAACCCCTTATACCCCGTTATGCCCCCCTTATGCACCACTCATACCATGAGTTGATTTGATAAGTCTGTCCCATCGGAATCTCAATCAAATTCTCACTTTTTTTATGGGATCAGAGCCATGAAAAATTACAACAATTTTCAGACTGTAATCGCTTCAAATGAAAGTTGTGTCGCTTTATACAAATTGGTAGTCAATTCTTTGCAGACTGTAGTCACGCATAAGTGGTTATATGAAATTAAATCCAAAAGATAAATTATAAACATGAAACCTCATCTGACTAGTAGCTAAAATATCATTTCATAGGGTTGAGTTGAGAAGGTGGTATTTAGATGCAAAACAATGAATAGACTAAAGATAATTAAAATTAAAATATTAAAATA
The DNA here is from genome assembly GCA_034693445.1 of Edwardzetes edwardsi. Lineage (NCBI taxonomy): Eukaryota > Metazoa > Arthropoda > Arachnida > Sarcoptiformes > Ceratozetidae > Edwardzetes > Edwardzetes edwardsi. Next base: position 8,698 of record JAQFXL010001581.1, read on the forward strand.
CAACTGAAATTTTTATTCGAAAAAAATTTGAAAAATCAGTTTGTCTTATTTGATGATCTGGAACCATCGAAATTAAATAATCTATTTTCTGTCGTACTGAATCTTGTTTAATAATTTGATAATAAGGAGTTGTCAAAGTAGTAATACAAATTCAGATTGTTCCAGGATATTAGTGACCACCTTTTAGATCGATTCTCTATCGAACAAGCTACTATAAGGTGTTTTCGAAACTAACCTAACCCATAACATAAGGTAGGTAACGGCGCGAAAAAAAATCTCTATGAGAAAAGGTACCTTAAGGTACCTAACTAGGAAACTAGAAATTGCAGTGTGGATAAATGAAAAAATTGCCCGGGTGCGATTCGGTTATTGATAATCGAAGAAATAAAATTCTTAAAAATGATATTGTTAAGATAATTTTCGATTAATATTATTAAGGTCTGTTATAGTAGCCAGGTTAAGGTTTCTCCCCGCTAAAATTGGAAAGTGGTTTTGTGTAGAATATTGACCTGAGTCGAGGTAAGAAATTTAAAAAAATTTATCTCAAATGTTTTTCGAGATAATCGATTTTGAACTTTATATTCAAAAATCTTTTTTTCACGTAATTTAAGAATATGATAAATGAAATCTATGTAAAATTTAACGCTGAGTTCAAATAGTTAAAAACATTTTGAATCGAATTGATACTTATCGCGATATTCGACTTTGAAATTGAATTCAAAACAAATGTAATCAAAACAGACTTTTCACACTCCACTCTAATTTCCTTCACAAAACAATTACCATTAGTTACAGAAAATTCAATTAAATTGTGTCAAAAATTAATTTTAATTATTGATTCTTATTCTTTTTATTATTATCTGCCTCATTCCCCACAATATACCCTACTCATTTTTTTTTCGAGCCGTTAGCTACCATAAGGTAAGGAGGCGGGCCAAATTTTGGCATTAGTATTTTGTATCTCCGAAACCTTTTTAAAAAAATACTATAATTTAAATAAGATACAAAACCTGAAGAAAACTTTTCGAAAAAATGAAAGCATCAAGGTAAGATTTTCAAAATAAACTTTTGAAAATTATTTTATAGATGTTCCAAAATTTTCAAAATTTTATTCACTCAAAATAAACAGGGTAAAATTACAAATATATGGTCAAAAAAACAAAAAAGGTTATATTTCATAAGTATTGAGAATCGCTCACTTTTTCACGATTTTGTTACATTTACTTATTATTATTAGTTACAAGACTAGTTTCGATTGCTGTTTAGCAAACTTTATCAGTTGAATGTTGCAATTTGAGTGATTCTCAATATTTATAATGTGATTTCACGATTACCTTAAACTTAATTCGGGTATATTTTAGTTTTTGAGAAAAATTGATTCATTTATATATAAAAATATTCATTTTGTCGTTTTTGAGATTATTTTTACAGAATTTAATATTTAGGAGAAGTATAATAAAAATAGATTCAAACCTGGTTTCGATCGTTTCATTTTCACCGCATTTCAATACATTCGTGGATAAAATATCTGCCATATCTCTGGTTTTTGCGATTTTGATGGCATACGAAGCAATTGAATAATGAATTTCTAGTAAACTCTTCTCCAAATTGTCGATTCGAGACATGAGATGAGAGGTATTAGTGCTGTCATTGATTATATAGAATTGCAATTCTTTAAGAATAAGTCAAATGAGTGGAAAATAAACAAAAGTGATCAGCGATTTATCCTTACATCACAGTTAATAAGTTGGCTAATAATAGTTTCTTGGTCGGCTATTTGTACGCCGTATCACCCTCTACCTGATTCTTCCCTTAAGTCGCGAAGCTTGTGCTACATTATCAATAATTTTCTGCCTGCTAACCCTCCCGAATTGATTAAGTTTAATTATGTTGATTTGCAATCTTATCTATCTCGGGCTGTTTGCCAGTGGTGTGGAAGCAAGGCCAAATTTTATGGGGGAGGTTTGTTGTAAAACTTTTAGGGTGGTTATATGGCAGTCGCCGAAACCTAGTGTCTCTCCATAGACGTAATGTTTAAATTTTTCGTTGGCTCGAGAAGTAGTTTTGTGACAAAACGAAAATCTACCAAATTTTCTCCAAATCGTAAGGGGGGGGGGGTTTTGCTCGAACTCAAATACGATGGTTATTTGAGCCACTTGCTGTTATATTGGTTAAATTGGTCAATTATGTATAAATTTAAAAATATGATACAAACGCTGTAATCAGTTAAATGAATAAATTAAATACCTGTTAGAACTCATTTCTCTCGGATTTGGATATTATTTTTGAAATTCAAACCAAATATCAATTTGAGTGACAAATAAATAGACAAAAAACTGAATTCTGTTTATTTTTTTAATACTTATATTACTATAGAAACGATAGAATTGTTTGAAATTTTAACAAAATTCGTAATTAAATGTATAAAACAAAACAACAAAAATGAATGCCTTTCAGTCTCTTTGAAAGATACTATTTCTTAATTCAATTTCATAATCGAAGTTTTTGAAAAAATCGCCTCAGATTCCAAGGGAAAATTATTAGGACCTCCCAATTTTCATCGACATTTTGTCGGCTATTTTTGATAATTGATGTTGCTTACCTAAATTTTACCTAATTTGGTACCGTTTAGAGCAATGTTTT
>JAQFXL010001582.1:0-11339 GCA_034693445.1 Edwardzetes edwardsi
TCGCGGTTTGGGATCTTCACAATCAAACACTTGTCCGTCAATTTCAAGGACACACTGACGGCGCCTCTTGTATTGATATTAGTAATGATGGCAATAAACTATGGACGGGAGGACTCGACAATACTGTCCGTTCGTGGGATCTGAGAGAAGTACAGAATTTGTTTAATTTCGGATTAAACTAACCATTTATTCACTGATAAAAAGGGCCGACAATTACAACAACACGACTTTACGTCACAAATATTTTCTCTGGGCTATTGTCCAACCGGCGAATGGCTGGCTGTCGGGTATTGACCGAAATTAATCCCGAGATTTCATCGTTTGATTAATAATTTGTTAATTAATTGCTAGAATGGAGAGCTCTAATGTGGAAGTCCTTCACTGCACAAAACCCGACAAATATCAGTTGCATTTACACGAAAGTTGTGTTTTGTCTCTGAAGTTCGCCTCTTGTGGTAAATGGTTTGTGAGCACAGGTAAAGATAATCTATTGAATGCGTGGCGAACCCCTTACGGAGCGTCGATATTTCAGGTATTAATTCACGAATCGATTGCTTTAATCATAAATTAATTGTTAATCGATTGATGAAAATATAGTCAAAGGAGTCGTCATCTGTGCTGAGTTGTGACATCTCTTCAGATGACAAGTATATAGTGACCGGTTCTGGAGATAAAAAGGCTTCACTTTATGAAGTGATTTATTAAAATAATTCTCAAATTCCTCGTTGATGTCAATCCTCTTCGCATCAAATTATTTCATTAAAATTCAAAAGTTTTCTGATATTTAAATAAAATTCTAGTATTTGTTTAATTTGAATATTGATTTTATGATTACCCTTATGATTATGAGTAGGGTCTTTTTAAATTATTCCATCAATAAATGTCGTGATTTCGTTGATTTTGACAATAATTTCAAATGAAATTCATAAAAATGAATAAAAATTATAATTTAAATAAAATGTTTTATTGATTTATTTTACTTCAAATTAATTCTAACTAAAAGTTTTAGTTTTAATATCAAATTGAATTCTGGGTCATTTGAATAATTGATTTTAATCTCTTTTCAATTTTGTCTAACATTTGAGTCAACGACTCATTCATTGAATAAAATTTTTGTTTTGTTTCAGTCATTTCTGATGAAGAATTCAAAGAATCCATGAAATCTATTCCCTATTCGGGTTATTTACTATCAAATCAAATCTCAATTTTGTTTTTAAAAGTATTAAGTTTTGTTTTTATCACTTCTTATTCTTTATAACAAATGATTATCTAGATTTTGATCACATTCATCATTGAAATGAACTTGCTAAAATGCAAATCCGCTAGAGAACAGATATTTTGCTCTTTTTCAGACCAAATCTAAAGGCGATGACATTAAATGGTTTTGTCATTAATTTAAACCAAAGTTCAGACAGTTTTTCAGACACCGGCTCTCAGTTTAAACAAAAAGCGATTAGAGTTTAAATTATTCAGAAATTGATTGCTTTTTGAGTGACTATTCATTTGACTATTCGTTTGAATCAACGAAAACATTGGTTTTCATTCACTTTTTGTTCCCTCGAATCAAGTTTTAACTCACAGTTGGAGCTCATATTAAATGCTTTTTTTCTTTGTTTTCTTCGTTGATTTCTATGCAAATATACCAGAGTATATACGGAGGTGGTCTTCGCAACATAATATCCTTCGCAAATGTAAAGTTCAGCCGTTTATGATTTAAGACTAAACTTTTTTCTCAATCAATTCAAGCATTTCTTTGCATAATTTGATTTTTCACTCATTCCTTTTCAAAGCCTTTACTAAGCAATTAATCTCTTATTTCGATTCAAATTAGTTTTGAAACTCTTTTTTCTCCAGAATTTGATTTTAAGCCAAAAAAGTGAACAAAAAGCAACTTTCTGTTAATTTAAATGAAATAATGGAACAGTTGTACCAAGGGTAGAATTAACTATTGCTCCATTTCCTAATTTCTAGATAATATTAATTAATGCTTTACTCTATTTTCCATTTGAGATATCATTGAATTTTTGGGGTAATGTTTTCAAAGCATTAAATTCCTGTAAAAACAAAGTTCTTTGAAATCAAAGAACTGACGAAAAGAATCGATTCATTCAAAGCTGTAATAAAACATCGAATGAATGAATGAGTGAATGGCTGTCAATGACGTCAACAGTGTTTACATCAAAGCATTGCATAGTTTTATGTTTATGTCAGACATAGAGTGCTCTCAAAGCAATTGAAACAAAAATGTCTGATCAGATATGTCTTAGCGAAGATGAAGACTGTCCCGAAATCAAAGACCACTCTTCAGCAGACTCTTTGCCACCATTTAAGGGCGTTCTCAGCAAATGGACGAATTATATCCACGGATGGCAACAAAGATTTATTGTCCTTAAAGATGGCACTCTTACCTATTACAAGAGCGAAGAAGAGACCGCTTTCGGGTGCAGAGGAGCCGTCACCATTGTAAAGGCACAAATCAAGGTCTGGTCACTAATTGGCCACTATTTTTATGGACTAATTGTTTTATTTTTGTCCATTAGTTGCATGAGTTCGACGACTGTCGCTTCGATGTCGGCGTTTCCGACTGTGTTTGGTATTTGAGAGCGGAGTCCATCGACGAACGCGACCGATGGATAGATGCCATCGAACAGCATAGGGTTTGCCTTTTAATTGTTTCATTGGATTTAAACTAATTTCGTTTTTTCCCATTAAAAGCATTTTAACGATAGCGCCTACGGAAGTGAGAACAGCCTTAGAAGACACGGGTCTGCCGTATCTTTAGGTTCGGTTAGTGTGACATCAATTAAGAGCAATAGAGGTCTTAAGGAGAAGTTGAGTGAAATCGAGACATTCCGAGACATACTCTGTCAACAGGTCTGATGACTAACTCTTATCTAATTCTTATCAATAATTAATGAGACGTTTACTCATTGATTGAAATGAAAGGTCGAAACATTGCAAACATATTTCGATGCCTGCGTTCAGGCGAATGGCTCTAATCATAAAATAAGCGGTAATTCACATGTTTTTTGTTTAATTAATTACATAATTTTACATTTGTTTAAACAATCGAATCCATTGAATAAACATTTATAGCAATGAAACTGATTTTCATTGAATTTTGTTTTAAAAATCATTAGTTAATTAGTTTAACGAAATAATAGATGAAAATAATGAACTGTTTTTGTTCTCTTAAATCACTGTTTTGTGGTTTCAATTGTCTTTGTCATAGAAATCGTGAGAAACTATTCTTATCAGATATTTATGGATTTCATTTGATTATAAACTCGACATTTCAGGTGATAATGACTCCGATGACAATGAAATGGATCTGGATAGTGATCACATCACAGGTACACCACTAATGGCCTGACATTTGACAGTCATTTAATCCTTAATCAATTTGAACACAGAATTGCCGAATGGAATGACCAAAGATGTTATTAAAGAGCTGATCCCCATGTCTTTAGATCTGAAACGGGATGCCATTACATTCAAGGCCACAACAGCTGGAATTATCGCAACCCTTTCCCATTGTATAGAACTCATGCATCAAAGAGAAGACAATTGGAAGCGAAGACTTGAAAAAGAAATCGAAAGAAGAAAAAAATTTGAAGAAATAATTAATAAAAGCCAATCGGACTCCTCCTCACAAAACGTTATTTTAATCGGTGGTCCCGACTATGAGGAGGGGCCGCACAGCATGATTAAAGAAGACGAGTTCTTCGATGCAGTGGACGCAGCACTCGATAGCAATGAAAAGCAGGAACAGGAAAGGATTCAATTGAAACTCGTCACCAGAGAACTTAGTGTTCCGTCGCCTACACTGCCGTCCATTTGCTCCCATCCGTTGTGGTCTGAAATCGAAAGAGTAACGACCGATCAGTTATATCACTCGAGGCTTGAAATCGGAGAGGGAGGACCAAAAGGGTGGGAACTCTTTGCCGAAGACGGAGAAATGAGATTATATAAGAGAGAACTGGAAGTCGATGGACTCGTTTGTGATCCGTTAAAAGCTGTGCATACAGTCAAAGGCATTTCTGGACATGAAATGTGTTATCATTTCTTCAGTCCTGACGTCCGTTTCGATTGGGAAAACACTTTGGAGTCAATGAAAGTCGTGGAAGAGATAAATCCGAATACATTGATGTTTCATCAAATCCACAAAAGAGTGTGGCCGGCGGCTCAGAGGGACACCGTCTTCTGGTCACACATACGACGTTCAGAACAGAATGATAATCAGCGTAATAGTAAAACTCCTAACAACGTGTGGATAGTCTGCAACAACTCTATCAATAGGCCCGACATTCCGGTAATGAAATTATTTATATTTACCCAAATTTTTGTCACTCATATTATTTTTTTTGCCAACAGTTGGGTCGATGTCTTCGGATGACAATGACTGTGAGTCTTGTCTGCGAGACATACATCGATCCGATGCCAGAAGAGGGCAAACAAATAACCAGAGATAACTTGAAGTGTAAAATAATTTATTGCTCAACGAGTGAGTCATTCCTTTCTATTCACTTCTCATATGATTTCAGTTTTTTTCCGATTAATTACTTCGATATGACTTCTGAGTAAATATTAGTAAAAAACAGATTTTTGTGTCAAAACCGCATTAAAACTAAAACTCAGACTCTTTTAACACAATTTAACTAAATATAAGTTAAAACTTGAGATAAGTTAACACATTTTGTTTCAAAAATTGCAATTAATAACCGATTCATCCCTGTTCTGAGCAATTCAATGATGAGATCTTTTATGACTTTTTTAATCACCAGAAAGCTCGAGATAAAGACAGTGTGAAGGCTTGACAAGTGATTTTCAAGCAACTAATTTACCAATTCTGCTCGATATGAATATCGAAATATAAACATTCGCCTTCACTATTACCCCTCTCCTTAAATATGAGCTTAATCTTGATGCAGAGTTTCCCTTTGTATGACTTTTCCTTATTTGAAAGACAGCTCTTTTTATAGAAGCACCGGATATCAGAAGTGCTACCAATTGTGTTAATCCGAGAAAGCAATCGGTTAATAGCTATAATTTGGAAGTAATTAATATTTGTGTCTATAGTAAACCCGGGTGGATGGGCGCCGGCATCGGTTTTACGTGCGTTATATAAGAGAGAATATCCAAAGTTTTTGAAACGATTCACTCAATACGTCAAAGATGTCACCGAAAACAAAGAGATTATGCTTTGAATTACATATTCTTCTTATGATTAATTGACTCTATTTTCGACTGAAAGACGATTTTCTCAGACATTTGGTTAGCGTTTAGTTTCATTTGAGTTCAAAGTTTTTACATTCAAAAGCGATTTAAATTATTTAAACTACAAATTTAATTAAAAAAAATCGCGTTTTTATTGTTATAATTATATAATTAGTTTTATTTTTTAATAATTAATTAGATTTTTATTTGATTTTATAATTAAAACTAATTGAGTAAAAGGTATAGTAATTCGGAGCCATTTCTTCACATAATTGTAAAAATTGACGATTTGTTGAAAGCAATTACTGTTGAAATTAAATTCAAATATAACTAAATAATAATAAAACGCTTTTAATGTTTTAAATATGTGTTAATTAAATTTGAGCTAATATTTGATAATCCAATTCTGATATCTATATTAAGTTCCTTAGCTTTGGGTTAAATTTGGGGCCACTATTAGTTGTATAACAGATCCAATCGGACCTCTTTTTGTGGTCATCGACCCATTAAAAGGTCCAGAAATAAGTGCCAATCGAGAGATGATTCGCTGTTTTTTGCGTTAAAAACACTATACGTTTAGTGAAGTAATACTTTATTTGGTGTTTGCATTACTTCGCAAAACTTGAATCAACTTTCGACTAATCTTTATATTTAAACATTTAGTCAAAAACCAAATGTTTGTAAAACGGGATCTGTTGTGATAGCGCTCAGGTATTCTCAACCAACGGTGTCTTTGGGCGCTTATATAAACGACCTGTTGTTGGAGTAAATTAAATATTAAATGTATTTATCGATTTATTCCGCCTTTGAATTGAACCCAAATTCGCGCTCAAAAATCTGGAGTAAATATTTTTACTAAAATTATTCATCATTTTATTTAAAAACTATTTTTTCATTTCCTGGCAATTATTAAGACATAACTCAGTTCTTGGAGTGAGAAATACCAACAAAAAAAAGTTTTTTGGAACACTTGCTATTAATAGTATTCTCTGGACTTGGTATGACCAGGATCATTTGAATCGTCAATTTTGATTGAGTTTTCCTATTTTCTCGACTGTGTTTCAAATGAAATTTTAAAAAAACATCACATTTTGAGAACTTTTGAAAAATTAATTGAAGAATGAATGTGGGTTAGGGCTTGTGCTGTGCTGGAGAAGGGATGTTGGCGTACGACCTTGTCGCTCCTCTCAACGCATTACTGGCCTCTAAGCTCTAATGTCGTGAATGAGAATCAAGTTTTAAAATAATTTTTCTATTTATAAGTTTTTAATACTTTAAACAGTTATTTATTTTTACCGAAAGATTATATAATATGAAAGCGAAACAAACAATAAAAATAAAATTTATGGCAAAACTATGTTTCACTTAATCGCTAATTGATTAGTAAAAAAAATGTATTGTATTCAGCGATTGTCTCACTTTGTTTTGAGTTGTCTTTTGATTAAATTGTTAGGTCTTTCGGTCAGACAACTCATAACAACTTCGTGTGAGTGCTATCAGAGTGTCTTTAATTGAATGATTTAGTCAAATGAGGGTCAATGATTGCAATGATTGCAGTGATTGCAGTGATTGCAGTGATTGCAGTGATTGTAATGAATGTTTGAGTCGAATGAGTCAAATGAGGCTGACTTGAGTCGAGCCCAACCATTGCATACCTGAAACACCGTTAGAATTGCAATGGTTTTCGCCAAACATTTTTGAGTTGTGTTCAGATTCACACAACTTTTCAGAACTCAAGAAGAAGTTTGCATTTGTTCGGAGCGTTAGGTTTTGAGGTTATTGCAACAACCTCCAGCACCCAATAAGTGACCTGAGCTCACTGCCAGAGCAGCCACAGCTATGCCATTACGTGTGAAGCAATGCGCCAAACAATCGACGGCCTGCTCTCGATTCGAGCTCATCAACACATAGCCTCATAACAAACATAACTAACAAACCATTTATTCGACTCAATCCGACCCATAAACGTGTCATCGAAGCGAAAGTTACCGTTTTTTCGCCTTCTAGTCGTTGTTCGCCAATACTTTACTTTAAATACTCTTTTTTTTGTTTTGTTTACAATTTATTCTATTGTTTGTTAAACTATTGGCTAAACAGTAAGAAAACAATGAATTTGCTTAGAAAAGCATATCTTTGGCTAATCGTTGTGTAAAAGGGGCACAACAGGCACGACGGGCACCGGCTCTGACCGATTGCATCTACTTTTGAAATTGGCCTAAAGTTGAATGTATTAATTGTTTTGAGGGTAAGTGCGTTCACACCATTAAACCTGATTAGAAAACTTTATCAAAATAAGTCTTTTCTAACTTTTATTCAAAGCTTTAATTGAAATTTGAATTAACCTTAAATTCGGTTAACTCTTTATTGAAACTTTTTTCGTATTTTACCAAGACACTCGTTTATATCAAGTGACATAAATATACACTCAAAGTTTCATTTAATTATGAAATCTTTTTAGTATTTTTTATCATTTTTGCTCAAATTCTTTGTTCAGAAATCGAATCAAATCTTAAGAATATCAGTCATCATAAGGAAGAAAATAGAAATTAAGAAAACTTTTGAACTTTTCTAATGTAATGATAAACTTTGTCCTATAATTCTATGATATTTTCAAATAAAACAAACAAAGAGAGAGAGAGAGAGAGAGAGAGAGAGAGAGAGAGAGAGAGAGAGAGAGAGAGACCTTTTCATTTAATTGTTTTAAAGTGTTGATTAGATTATAATGTCTTTAATGTCTTTAACCGCAATTATGACTGAAAGGTATATTCCATTTGTGTTTATTCTCAATGAAAGTGATAGTTGTTTGTGCCATTACCATCTTGATTTACCTTGTGCATTAGAAAATGATTTCAGAACTTAAGTGGATATTAAATGAGTTCAACCTTATAATCCTCTAATTAAAAGTGACAGAAAAGATAAAAAATTGAAATAAATTCAAATTATTAGTTATGAAATGTTTTATATAATATTACATTAATTGCAAGAATTTTGAGAACATAGAGAATTGTTGACAGTTATTGCTTTTTGCCATAACGTATGAAACGATCTGATTCTTTGATAACATTAGCGTTAGTCAACATAAATGAAACTTATATTTCTTGTTGGACCAAGATAGTTAATTACAATCTTTATTCATATGAGACATAAATAATTAAACTGTTTAATACAAATTGTGTTTACATACAATATATGGCCATATGTTTTCTGGCAATGTGCGAGTCCTATACATACACGTGATCTTCGCGTGAATTGAAAGGATCGGGTTATTTATACTAATTGATTAGATTTGATAATAACCGATATTTTCTTTCACCTAAACATTACATTCCTATCTCACGATAATATATAAAATATAACATCAATTGAAGCACTGATTCCTTAATACCTTTCATTATATTATTTGTAAATTTCAAATATCAAATCACTCACAGAATGATTAGCTAACACTCGAATGATTTTCTGGTATGAAAACTTTTACCCTTGCAACAAACCAACTTGAAACTATCAAATTCAGCGATACTTGACGTTAAATATCAAATAATCTAATCTAAATATTTTCATATAGTTTTTAAATGCATTTTTTGATCTCTAAATTCTTTGAATCGATTCTAATTAGCATGGTTACGTTAATTGAAACTCAAGCATTCAACGTAAAAATAGTCCTTGAATTGAGCTTTTTTCATGAACTTGCAGGTTATTTTCCAGAAAGTCCGTAATTCCAGTATTAAGTCCAAAATATTCATATGATACTAGTCTCGAATGACATCCAAGAGTGTTTAAGCTAATTGAAATAGAATTATGCAAGATTATAATAATATAGTTTTATTATTAATTCTGTTTCATAGATCTGAGTACAACAGCGAGGGGTTGGTCTGAATTTTGGATACAGTGATTTCTAATTTAAAAATTTTAAATGCTCTTGTTAAAAAAAGTTAAGCCTCTATTTTAGTGTTTTAAATCATTTGAACGAAAAAAAATCATTTGTCGTGAATTTGATGCCACAAACAGTTGTAAATGAATTTTGAGATATGACAGAACATACACCCGATTAATGACAGGCATCTTATTTTATTTATTTTATTCAACTGTTCTAGGTGCAAGTGCTAAACTTTATATATTAAAATACATTCACAAATTTATTGTCAAACAATCTGTCAAATTTGATGATTCAGAGTTTTAAAATTTACTCCAGCAAGTAATATTGAAATCAATTCATTGGATCCCCACTTCAGGTAATTCTAATTTTACTTTTCTACGTGCTTTCATTTGAAGCAGGATGCATTTATGAAAAATTTGAACTATTTTCCAATTTTGTTGAAATAGTGGACAAAAGGTATCAGGAAATGAGTTCAAGTTTATTATCAAATTCAGTCAATTTTTGTCGATTGTTACCATTAATGACATTAACTATTAATTATATGAATTATATAATGGAATACATTTTTTAACCGCTTTACTCATTAAATCAGCCAAAAGTCTCAATTATTTGACTAGTTTTTGAAAAACTAATAAATTGTAGATTTCTGTAGAAATTGTGACTCAAATAACCGATAAATTTGTCCCAAAGATTATCCAAAATTCCAAATACTTTTAGATAAGTTAAGTTAAAAATTTATTACATTATTAGTCATTCAGACGAACTATTTTTAGAAAATTCAGAATTTTAGTCAAATTATAATGAGATAAATATTTGATTTTTGTTCAAAAATTACAGAAATTTGGAAAAAATCAAACCAATCATTACTTCAGAGTTTTGGCCAAAAATCTAATTCCTTTCCAATTATTATTTTAGAGTTATTTTCAGACATTTTTTAGGTTTAGTTAAAAGAAATGCTTAAAAATGAAAGCATTAATTAAAAGTGATTTTTCCTCATTCGTCGCGATTGCAAGTCTAGATTAATTGTCAGAATGTTTTCCAGTATAACTTTAATAGATGCGAAATCGAATGTAAATTAAATGTCGGAAATTTAAATGATCCTTATTTTTTGAGTATTGAATTTTCATGAAAAGAGTTAAGATTTTAATTGCCTAGAAATTCTTAAAGATAAGCAAGGTATAATCAGGTGTTGAACTGGTTCAACCTGCCAGATGACGCATTTAGAATGAAATAATTTAAGATCAAGGACCTTTTCTTAATATTTAATATGAAATTTCACACAAAGCCCTTTATTTTAACAAAAAATTAAAAATATTATTGAATGATGCACTTTATTGTTGTTAATTGATCAGGCTAAGAATGCGAAAATACAATTTCATTCAATTTAAAAACTGGATGAGGAAAACCCTAAAATAATTCGAAGTTGTAAACAATTCTTGAATTTTTTGGTATTTCTATTTTTCATGGAATTATAATCTGTTTTTTTTATCTAAGACTTTATCTTCAATTATCTCTTGTATTCTGAGGGGATTCCCAACAGTGTTGAGAATAATGAAAAAAACTAACCAATTATTAAATTGAATGATAAATATTCAAATTAAACACTCGACTGACCGCAAAGTTTTTGACGTATAAATAAAAAGCTTATTCTTATTGTTTCTCAACTCATTGTCTAACGCTTTGATTCAATTAATAATTGATTGAAAATATAATAAGTTATTAATAAACTCAAAAATATTTCACAACATTTGAATATTAAATAGAAAACTACTTTTCGACCAAAACAACAAAGAATAACAACGACTAAAACCACCGAATATTGCCATATATTGCTATATGAGGTCAGTTATTAAACTTATTGTCATAAATTTCAACCATTTCTCTCAAAATATTGTCTTTGCAAAAATTAATTACAAGTTAATTAGGCTTTCAAATAGTGATACCTGATTTATGCCACACTAAGCAAACAATTTGTTCTGAATTTTAAATTCTAGATAAGTACGAAAAGCCTGGTGTGAAATAAGCTTTCTCCTTTGAAATTTGAGAACCTGTATATTCCTTTAATTTATTGCTTTCTATAGTATTTCTACAAATTAGTTATTTTAAATCAATTCGGCGCTAAATTCAACGTTTTTTATCACGATTTCTATTCAAATTATGAAACTGTAATTTATATGTATTTATATGTATTAATGGAAATAATTTTATCATTCATTACAAATAAGGTTTGCATAGTAATTATATG
>JAQFXL010001583.1:0-11339 GCA_034693445.1 Edwardzetes edwardsi
TTTTTCACTAAAAAAGCATTTCTTTTATTTGAGACTAAATTTTGCGTTAAATTCAATACTTATTTAATTCTCTCCGGAATTCCTATTAACTCAAAAGTCAGACACATTTTTCTCTTCCCATTCATTGAATTTCATTTTAAATATTTTTATTCAGTGAATGAAATTGTTTTTTAACTTTCCTTACTTTCTCTCGAAATGTAATTCCCGAAAGTGTTTGTGAATTGCATTTCATTCGCAAGATTTCAAAGGAATGTCTAATTTGAAATTCAAAGATGTTTTTTATGTGTTGTTATCAGAGCTCACATCTGAACACAATGTATGCGATTGTGTTAACCCTTGCATTCAATTTTCGAATACTATTTCATGTTTTTCATCCAAACTCTAATAATAGAGTATTTTTCTCAGACGGAAACAGTGGTGAACAGAACACAACAATCCTGTGGGTGGTAAGGAATGCACAAAAATCACCATTTATTAAATTAGGTTATCATTAGTGGAGGCTAACCCCTCCAAAAAAGGCTTTCCTCGGCCTAATTGTTGACAATTCGAAATAACAGATGGCGTTATTAGACAATATTTACAATTTATCAAGTATATTTTTCAAACCCTTTCTGCTCATCACTGATCTTATATAAGACTATTAGAGAAATACTTTCGCAAAAAATATTCACATAATTGAGACAATGTGTGAATAAAGTTGATTGAAAATTGATATCTTCATTCTAACAATATGATCATCATGGGGAATTAGCATTTTTTGCTCAGTTGCACAATTTTCTTGTTCATCAATTGCACAATTTACATGATAAGTCTGTTGAGTTAATAACTTATCAGTAATGTAATCATGACTTTCCATTGTGGGCCAAAAGATAAGATAATACAGTTTTCAACACTGAATTACTGTTGAGATAATCGGTATTTCGTTTCACTCTTTCATTACATTTCGATAACAGATAACAGATATTATTATTAAGTGTTTTAACCGATAGTTATATTAAACACATGATTACCAGAATATGATAACACTTTACCAATGACTTCATTCTGGGTCTAATGAGCTTATTGATAAGCCATAACGATAGCCAAGGTCTCCTTGATCATCCCTAGGCTATTCTTTATTTTTCACCCAATTTTTCAGTAAAATTGCACATCACAATTATATCAATTTACAATTCAACGCGGTAATTAACGAAACTCTGATTCAACAATGGAATATTTTATGTTAAAACACACCTTTGGCTGAAAGGATGGTCCTTCCGCACAGTTATAGTCTCGAGGCGTCCGATTAATTCCAATTTTATTCCTAGATATCAGTCATTATATGATTTAATATTTAGTTAACCTATTTTTATATCACATTTTTATTGAATTCGTAAACTTTTTTCTTTATTTCTGTTATGAAATGAATGAATAAAATACTTTTCAAATGATTTTCATAAATATTTTTCGATTCAAATCTTTATTAAAATATTATTTGAAATTTGATTTTGAAATTCAAATTTTTAATAAGTTTTTAAAAACAGGGTTTGAATGAAACTTTTGTTTAAAACTAATTAATTTCAGGTCTATTCTCATCAGTCAAGCGATGAATTTATAAATTTTTCGTTTGATATAAAAAAAAATTATAACGAAGAAAATTTGATTTAAATTAGAAAATGATAACTGAGTTTAATATCGTCATCAAGGTAATCATCATAAAAAGGCACTATTTCATTTTGCATCCACCATGGGAAAAGAATGTTTAGATTTTGTTTATATTTTCTTTCATTCTCCTCTTTATTGTAAATGAGATGAGCAAGACCTTTCTTTGAAACTAGAAAGCTAAGCAACTTTGATAAACATTACAAATCAAATTATCAAGGAGGAAAATCACCATTACTTTATAATTATCCACCTTGAAATTTGGCCAGTTTCAATCTTGTTAAATTGTTGTAATTAATTTCCCTCGATAACTTTCCTGGTCATCGCTGTTATCTTAGATCAAAAAGAATTTCACGGATTTCACTATAAATCACGAAATTCAAAGAAAAGATCATTCAATTCAACGGAAAAAATGCATCAAATTCTTCATAAATACTTGACATTGCTTAATTTTCACCTCATCCGGGATTTGTGATTGATTTTGGCTATAAGTGTGAATTAAAAACTTATGAATATGCAACAAGGTAATGCTTCTTGAAAATGTCTTTCAATTATCGCCTTTAATGGCATTTTCTCGTTTATATTTTAATTTCCCATAAATTTCTTTTTTCTTTTCAAACTTCGAGACAATTAACAAATAATTTATGAATTAAACTCAACCCGACTTTTAGTACATACCATACATAAGCCAAACATTATTTTCATATAACAAACAGTTGATAATTATATGGAAGCAAAACACAATTCAGTTCAAAGTCGGGGTTCAGAGGTTTTTACTAAATAGACATAACTTCCCAAATATGTATTATTTAAGGCATATTATAATCGGGGAGAAAAATAATTCTTCTCTATTGTAGTCCAAAAAAATAGACAGAATTTATGCTTCAATTCGTCTGAAATCGGTTTTTAATGATCGCAACAAAAAGTTGAATATTTTATTTCGACTCAAAAAAAGATGACTTTTTTGGGGGACGGAATGAAACAATTTTGTTGACCCAAACCAATAGAGTAGAAAATGTAGTAAATTTGAGAATTTTATTTTTCCCCACAAAGTTTAAGGACATTTCGGAAATCGATTGAGAAAATAGAACTCATTTAGCACGTGGGTGAGCAAGATCATCACTTGAAATTCTTGAATATTAGCCTGAGGAATTTTAAACTTTGTGTTTTAAGAGGACAAGATTTGAAAATTTAAACTGACCAAGCCAATAATTTGAAATTATGATTTAATTACAACTAAACATGATATGAATTGAAATATGGTAATATAGCATGCTAACTTCAAAGTTTCAATCATGTCTGAGATAAATCTTGTAAATATTTGTAGAAAAATGTAGTAGATATCTAGGGTAGAGAGTTAATGACCTTGGCCTCCTTGCCCATCCAAGCACTTACTGATAAAGAGAAATATTTGGCGTTTTCTTCAAAGAGGAAAATAGTGGTTCTCAGAGAGAAAACTCGATTTTCATTTCCAAGAAGTGATTCAATTGAAAGAAATCTTTTCGGGATCTGTTGTATGGCTTTAATTGCGATCAGAAAACGAGAGAAATATTTTCCTCTCATTTCATGATTCCTTTAATTGCCTCTAAAGTGAAACAAAACTTTTGGTTGAGATTTGATTTTCGTTTTACTTCTGTTAAACATTTAATGACTCGACTTTCGAGTTATGAAACGAAAACATTTAAATCGATTGCGAAGTGAAAACCCGTTTCGCACTTTTAAACTAAACTAGTTTTTAGCACAAATGCAAGAAAAATATTTTCGCTTCTCTTCTGTTTTTATTTATGTTTTTTCTCTCTTAGACTTCATGTAAAATATCTTTTGATTTGAAGTTTTCTAATAAATTGAATCTCCGTTTCACGAAAGTCTGCGCCAGAGTTAGCCAAGATGACCAAGGTCGTCAGTGATGTTATAAAATTATCATGTTCATTTTGCTCAACTAAATCATATTAGTTTTCAACATGAGATTAAAATTCTAACATATCTCATGGATCTTGGTCTTCCTTGCTTATTACAAGAGAGATTATTGATGATCAAGGAAAATTTCTAGCTGATCAACTTCCTTGGTTAAACCCAGACCCACAGGCTTTTGGGGAAAAGTGCTTTTTTGAACTAAAACACAACAAAAACCATTGGTTTTCAATAATATTTTTTTTTCAATTTCTCAAAGATCTTTGCATTTTGTTTATCAATCAAATCAATCAAATTTTGTTTTGATTTTCAATTTAAATATGAATTGAAATTCAAATTAGAATCAAAATTAATTTGATTTCTGATCCGACAACTTTTTCTCATTAAAAAGAAACAAAAATTTATTCAATGCCTTCAAAAAGTCAATTAATAGGAATTATAGTCATATTTGAAATTTTTTCTCTTGTTTTTCTACAATTTTCAAAGAGCAGCGATGACCAAGGTTGTTCACACAAAGATAATTTCAAGGATAGGCTCGACGAAGCAGAGTGAGATCTTGTTTATTTTTTATTGGCTTTCAGTAGACCAAGTGATAATTAGTTTCACTTGAAAAACTAATGGGCGATCTAAAGTAGATCCTGAGACCTCCCTCTGGCCATCTTTGATCCAAAAGTGACTTTTCTAATCATTATTACCAATAATTTTCATTTAAACTTTTACTTCTGTTTATTTGCACACAAGTCAAGAGAAATCACGACTTCTTGAGTGCAAAAAATGTTTTAAAATATTTAAAATGGAGAGAAATTTATTGCTTTTCTTCACAAACTTCTTATCAATTAATGAAAATAAAATGACTAAGAATTTTGAAATAAATTCAAATTCAAAAAAGCGATAAACAAATTGAAAAATTCTTCGCATTTGAAGTACGAAAGAAAATAAAAGTTATTTTTAATCTAAAACTTTTGATAAAATACTTCTAAAACAGAAGTATAAAGAAAAATAAACCCAAGAAATGAAAACCAATTTATTTGGGAAATATTTTTCATTCACTTTTCAAATACAGGAATTGAGACAAAAGTCTGGTATAAATTGTTTCAATCAATCAATGAATGGATTATTTTGTTTATGCGTCCATTCATTAGATCTGCGATAAAAACAAAGTTTGTCTGTAAGTAAGCAGAAAAAAGTTTTTATAACAAAAATCTATAGAAATCTATACAAATATCAATAGATTTAAACATTCATTGTATGGAATAAATTGTGAAACCGATCGATAATATTCTCATTTATCAAAAGTGAAAGAAATTGAGAGTCTTTTCTCTACTGACAGATGTATTGATTCCCTTTGCGGCAAAGGTATGGCCAGAAGCGTATCAATGACTGTCCTCACGGATAGCACCGTCTGTTTGTATAAAAATGCGAATTCGCTTAACATCTGAACCAAAATTATTAAATGACTTAATTGTCAATTAATGTTATATTAATAGCAAATGAAGTCAAAAGTTATAATAAATGCAATCAAAATCATATCCTTTTCTATTACGAGATGATTACCGGAACCTGATTTGGCTCAAGGGATATAAAACCATCGGATAAATGCTTTTTAATGGTTTATAATAATCGGTGACCGGTTTTCCTCTCATGATTATCAAACTATTCAGTTATGCATTGAACTAAAAAAAGCTAAATTTTGTAATTAAACTGATTATTAAATCTATAATTTGAGTCCTTATTTGAGGATAAAAACAGTGAATATATTTATAACACAAAAGACTAGAAATTAATTATAAGTTTCACTGAAAAAACAATTCAAACGAAACTCAGTTTGCATTCAAACCAACAAAGAATTGCTTTAAATGAATGAGAAATACGAATATTTTCACTAAAAATAAGAATAATTTCCATTACAAACCAGTTATTATTAAATCAATGATTGAATGAATAATAAATTCAATTTAAATGATCAGAACAAAAAAAACTCATTGAATATTCATCATGCAAAATAAAGTCACTATCAATTAAATAAAAAAATTTGTGAATCACTTTATGAGTCGATAGTATCGGAAATTCATATCAAAAAATGATTTTCTTTATTCAAAAATTTTCAATTAGTCCCGGATTGTAGTCATGAATGAAGTCATGACATAATAATAGTGTTGCAGACACACCACTCAAAGAACAAATAGACAGGAAGTGATGTGCGTTTTCTCCAGCGCTCGGCTTTCTCTATGGCCTGAAGAATGTTCTCATTGATTAGTATTCATTTAAGAGACGACTCCCATCTCATCCCATGTTTTACTTAATACACTATCGCTCAGCCATTCGTCCTTCACATTAATGCCTCTCAAAGGAGAATGACTTCAATGACTTTGTTTGGAAGAGGAACACATTCTTTACTTTCGCCCCCTTTTTATATAAGTTTTTCTCACACAATATAACAACAAAATTAAAGCTCATATCATGTCGTCTCTCTCTCTCTCTCTCTCTCTCTCTCTCTCTCTCTCTCTCTCTCTCTCTCTCTCTCTCTCTGAGAATTTTTCTCTTCTCTATTACATTAATGATTTGTTTTTCAACAAAATTATAATAATTGAATGCAATTAACTAATTGTGTGTTCTTTAATGAGAAGTCTTCCTCGTAATAAATCCTACGGTTTAATACCAAGATTGAAATTCATTTGAATTTTTTGGGCATTTAATTAAAGCAGGAATTTAGTAATTCAAAAGTTAGCTTCAATTAACCAGGTCGAGATTAACAATAAGATTAAATTCCTTACAATTTGATTCAAGAAATGTTTGTGTAAAACAGATTCGACTGTAGTTTTATATTTGAGTCAGAAAAATGATTATTCAAATTCCATGTTTGGAAAAAACCTTGCTTATAATTTCTTTAGTCTAGATTTGTTCAAAAAATATGTTCATCACTCAATTAGCCCTATTTTACGATCAAATATCTATCAAAGTTTGTAAACAAAAAGCAAAAATTCATTAAAAATTTCGGTTAAAATTTCAAAAGTGAAACAAAAACAAAATAAAAGAGATTTTAATTAAATTACTTCGGAATATATTATCTGATAAAAATCAAATTAAAATTCGCCTAGTTCAACTAATTAATTATTAGCATTGCATGGCTGGTCGCCCAGTACTACTTTTATTCTGGTATTTTAATTTGCTTCTTGTAAACTATAATTTACTTTTAAGACAGATGTTATGCTGAAAATATTTTAATTGTGTTTTAAAACCAAATGTCAGGCAAGAATGCGCTTGATCATTGCGTAGACCATTTTTATTACCATTGATAGAGGAGAGCCACAAAGGGTATGTCCAGAATACCACCTGGAATTAATGGATGAACTGAAAATTACCGTTCAACATTTTATTATGTATAAATTTGGGGTTTTCGCCCACCTTCAGAGGTGTTCACAATCCTAAACAACCCGGTGATTAATCTAAAGTATCCGGGACGGTCAATAACCTTGGCTATTTCTGATTTAATTAAAGTTTAATGAAATATTATTGAGTTAAATGAAATAGTTTAAAATTTGCCACAATTATTATTGATTATGACAGGTTCAATTGAAAATTATCCTTAAGGAAAATTTTGATCAATTTTAGTTAATCAATAAACAAGTAAAAAGTCTGATCTGAATAGTTTTAATCATTTATTAAACATCTTTGATATGAAATCCATAACTAATGCATATATTTATCGAATTCAGAGATAAATTCAAATCAAATAAACGAACAAAAAGTGTATTTAAAGCCAAGTATTGGAACCAAAAAACTGGAACCAAAACTATTGACTCTTTTTTACGTTTGGTTCGCATAAACGCAAAGCTCATCACTGCCTGAGGCTAAAGGAAATAGGAGTGAATTTCCTTATGCTGTGCTCTGTCTATGGATAGCAATACAATCTTCAATGGTATTTGGAGTCGGTGCACAAGTGTCTGCTTGAGTCGGTGCCACTGCCAAGTATTGCATGCATAGGAATTATTTTATTGTCAGTTTCACCTGGTCAATTACAGTCGGCATATTGTCGGCAAACCTATCCCTCTAAATTTAATTGATCCTGAACAATTTATTGCAATTTTGCAATTTTAAAAGTTTCCACTGTGAGCTAGTTATAAATAAACAGTTTTAAATAGCATCCGGGTAGAACATTTGGGAAATAAACGCAAAAATTTGAAAAATTCTTTTTCATTACTCATTTAAAAATTTGATTTCATCAGAGAGATTAGAAATTTCCTCATTTATCAAATCAAGGTTATTTGTGAACCGAGAATTGTGTTAGGTGAAAGATCATGCATTCTCCATTTTCTTTACTAATAGTATAAATTACCAAGCTAAAATTCCTTTATTTGCCCTATCAACAAATTGATCATGTAGAATTTTATCTCTTGGTTGCAAATTGTCGTTAAGTGGAAATAATTTCATGTCTAGAATATATGGCAATTAGAGGTAAGGGTACCGCCCAGAGTGCGAATCGAGTTTGAGCCAAACTGATGGGAAAGCAATGCTGTGCTGCTTATGTGCTGTGCATTTCATTCAGTGCTTACTGTCTGTGTCTGTCTGTTAACAACAAAAACGCATTCATTGAATACGACTTTCAAAACCCATTTTTGTTGTGAAACACAACCGACGGATACCAACAAACAAATGGACACAAAATATGTGTCTTTTTCGCCACTTTCCACACATTTTACTCAATTATGGTTTTAGTTTTAATCAAAAATTATTTTAATAATTAATTATATAATTCCCATTGTGGTTCTCAACTGGTTTTGAGCCTAAAATAATGTGTAAATAATTGAAAAATCGTTTAATTATTGACGAAAACAAAACATTAAATCGATTTTTAGCTCAAATTGTGTTTAAAAACAAAGAAATTGTTTTTAAAATTCATTTCAATATTTAATTCAATTTAAATAACAAATCAAAACAAATGTAATAATCATTTGAAATGTCTTTTGCTGTCAATTCTTCGACAGTAGTCTCAGCAGTGATTTGACCCCAAAAACAATGGATAATTAGCCGCCAATTCAATGAGCATTTTGTGATCACAAAACACTTGTCTTCAGCTATGGATCTATTGAGTGATCTTTTGGACAAAGCGCTTGAATGTCCGGTTTGTTTGGAGCCGTTGGACGACACCTCACGAGTGCTTCCCTGTCAGCACACGTTCTGCCGGCGCTGTCTTCTTGAGATAGTCCACTCCCGACGGGAACTTCTCTGTCCGGAATGTCGGGTTCAATGCGAACAATCGGTCGATGAGTTGCCGCCGAATATACTCCTCATTCGTCTTCTGGAAGGTAACCATCAATTGATTCTCACAACTAATCAATCATTTGATCCCTTATTTCAGTTCTTTGTTGACAACTATTTGAAATTATAATCAAAACTTACATTTGATTTGTCTTTTAATCGGATATTACATATCCTTTCGTTTGGTTTCCGTTTCCTCTCTTTTGTTGATTTCATTTATTTTCAGTCATTTTTGGCATCAAATTCGACAAATTATTCGCATATTTTGTCCAAAACTTTGTCTCTTTTTGGGCTTTTCTTTTCTTTTATTTATTTTTATTGTATTCTCTCTTTTGAGTCCTTTTTTATCAGATTTTTCATTCATTTATCACTCATTTTATCCATTCTTTTGTTTATTCACTGATTTTTTGTTTTGTTTTCCGTTTATTTGTGCCCAAAGTTCATATCAATTATTCTGTCCCTCAGTTTTTGAGCACAGAATAAAAAAAACTAATTGTCTTTCAATTGACTGAAGCCTTTGAAATCGAAATTCAATTACAAGTTTGAAATCAATTTATTAATTGATTTTATAGTCGACTCCAATATTATTATTAGATTTGTCTCAAGTCTACCCTTTCTTGCCTTTCCATGAAGTCCTTCTATTTGGCATTTAATTACCAAATCTAACCGTCGGATGGCTTTCCTTAACATTAAATTATTGATTTTCTAATCAAAGCCACAATTTTTCTCATTTAAGTATTGATTTTAACTTACAATACAATAGTGGGTATAAAAGAGAGGAATAGTGGGAAAGTAGACGACTTTTTGCTGTAATTTTTTCTTCGCAGCCTTTCATTCATTCAATGAATGCAAATAAAAGAAAAAGTTTTTTCATCCGAACCATTCATTTATTCGTGTTTTCCTAGAATAAGGACTTTATTCGGATGAAAATGTCAGTCAATTATATTCTGTCCTTTCGTGTAATTATTCGAAAGTCTTCTTATCATTAATTAACGAATGAAGTGATTAACGACTGATTTCAACGAATAAAACAAAAGAAATGAGTTTTAGATTAAAATTTTTATTTTTCATTTCATTTTTCATTCAATTCTTTTCATTTCAATTGTTTTTATGGTTTCCGCCGATAAATAGGTATCAAAACTAATAGAAAACAATCGTTTGATCGAAATGATGGCCAAAATGTCAACGATTTAATAGGACTGAGTTCACAGACACCGCCGACTAGTGTTGGCCCCCAATCCACGTCTGTCGGACTGACTATCAATCAATTGTTTAGCTCTAAACAAGTCATAAGTCAATCGACGCCTCATTCGCATCCAAATCAGAGCCAAATCCCACAAACAGTACCGCAACCGACAGCACTGCCACAACAGATTGCGATCAAACACCCGCTCCCACCACCTCCTCAACAGCAACAGACAAATCCGATTTTGAGCCAAATTGGAGGACAACAGACACCAAAACAACAAATACTGACACAAAAACAGCAGAGTTTAGTCAAACAGTTGATCCAAATGCCTAATAGTCTTCCCGGAGCCAAATCTCTCTACAATTATGATGGAAAAGATCTCGAAGAGTATTAACCATTTGTTTTGCACTCATTTATTATTTGAATAACAATCCTCTCATGTAATCAATACAAACTACAATCAAACCTCGGGTTTATTGCCAATTGGGTTCAGGGAAAGCCTTTAGTAATTAAACACAAAGTAAGATCAGTTCGAGTGATAGACAAGTCAAGTCCCGAGAGTCTGTTCATATCAATAATTTAACGGATAATCTCTTGTTGGCGAACAAGTGATAATGAGTTCCTCTAATCGAAGGCTTGACTGTATTGTGTGTTTGATTACAAATTGAGTCCTATTTTCCGATTCAATGAATAATAAGTGTCTATTCCCTGGAATTAGTCACTCAATTGATCTGTTTTCTGGATTACACACAAAATGTTTGACTGAAATTTTTTTCCTCTTCCTATGTCTACCTCTTCTAATGGTTGTGCAGTTATGTCGCGCTCTATAACTATAAGCCCCAAAAGACAGACGAATTAGAGTTGAAAAAAGGCGAACTCTATTCTGTGTATAAGAAATGTCACGACGGATGGTTTAAAGGGGTGTCTGTGCGCACCGCCACTTCTGGTGTATTCCCTGGAAATTACGTACAATTAGTCAAGTATTTAATTATTTTTGATTGCATTTCCAAATACTATTAATCTTATGGTTGGCCTCTTGTGAGTGCTTTTTGTTGAACTCAACACTATTTCAGAGAATTTCATTCAATTTTTTTGTTTTGTTTTTTATTTCAAAAATATTTTCAAACTTTTCTTTTGACTAAAAATGAATGC
The DNA here is from genome assembly GCA_034693445.1 of Edwardzetes edwardsi. Taxonomy (NCBI): domain Eukaryota; kingdom Metazoa; phylum Arthropoda; class Arachnida; order Sarcoptiformes; family Ceratozetidae; genus Edwardzetes; species Edwardzetes edwardsi. The sequence continues at coordinate 11,153 of JAQFXL010001583.1, forward strand.
ATTTCTCAATTGAATTGCGTTTACATAAAATTGTGGTTAATTCGAATGCCTTTCCCTTTACTCGCAGGTCATGCGTACAGATCGCTCAGTATGGCTGTCCTGTCGGTAGTGGCACATCTCAGTCAAGACCTATTGGACAGTCCCTACAACAGAGCGGTTCTATTGGAAAAGAGCCGCCGCTTCCGAA
>JAQFXL010001584.1:0-11330 GCA_034693445.1 Edwardzetes edwardsi
TCTCACTCTCTCTCTCTCTCTCTCTCTCTCTCTCTCTCTCTCTCTCCCTGCAATAGCTTTTAGGTATTTATTTTCCTGTTTTGTGAGCTAATACACAACAGTCAAAACAGTGACGTATCCATCAATATATGCGAGCAATTGATATCTTGAGAGCGTTTACAGAAGAAATAGAGGCTAAGCGTGGGTTTAGTGTTCAGATAAAAAATTAAATCTCTTTGATATCTAGCGTTTGAAACGTCGTATAAGTTATTTATCAAATGAATAAATTATTTTATTTTAGTTTTTCTCTCTCTCTTTGCTCTTCTGTTTGACTGTTTTTATTCATCCATTCATTGAAATTGGAATTAAAAATAATAGACTTTAGTATTCGTTTATCGCACGACTAATACCTCGATGTATAAAAACGGGTGGATTTAATTAAAGGGTGTCATAAAATAAATTTTTTCTTCCACAATATAATAGACTATTAGAGAACAGTTGTGTTGAGTCTACGCCACAGATATCTAATTGAATACATTACACATTCAATTATATTCTGAATAATTGTATTGTAATTTCATTTTGTATTTTATTCCTATTTTACTCATTCTTTTTGTGCCAATAATACAATAATACCTATCACTCCATCACTCTATCACTCGGTTTTAAATTGTATGCTATTATTCTGAGCTCGAGTTGAAGCCCGACTCTATTAGAACACTCCAGTGTCGACCCCTCTGCCGACGAATGTCTTTCCACTCAGTCGAACGCATACAGACATTAAGTCTTTGCGCTCTCCTCTACTGTGCTCTCATTGATAGCCCTTCAGAAAAGTTGAGCCAATTCTTTATAAATACAAAATAAAATACTAACTATTATTGTTAGCACCGGAATAGTAAAGCACTGGCCTAACAGACAGACAACTATTTCAGTGGTCGGCATATCTTATCAGTTGGTCAGACCCTTGGATCTGATGGCATATCTTGTGATCGGATTTTCATTGCACGCACTAATACTTCGCTGAAGAGAGTGAATGCTAAGAACATATTTGTCTGAATAGATTGAGAAATAAAAATTGCGAATCAAAGGCAACATATTTGGGTTTTTTTACGAAAGGAATGTGAGAATAGTTACTAAGAATACGTGCCTTTAATTCTCTTTTCGGTTAAGTTTTTATTTTTGTCAGTCTTTCGTTTCTCTCAATTGAAATCATCATTATATCAATCGAATAAAAAAATAGATTTTTGTCGTGAAAAACATCACAGTTCCTAATACTAATGATTGCATTCAGTAATTTCAGTGATTGCTATTCTCTTTACTCATTCCCAATCGGTATTCCTCCCCCTCTTTGGCTTTAGCTGCGGCTCTCAATACTACTGTTCATTACATTCAAACCTCTCTTATATGTTATATCTCGTAAACATTTCTTTATTATTATATGACTGAGTCAAATGTGGACCTCCCAGTGCTTACCAGTGGAGCGGTAGTGGAGACAGTAGTGAGGAACGAAAGTGAGAGAGCGAAAGGGAGAGGGCTTTTATGCGAATAACGCGTTATTCCTCTGGTCGTTGGCATCAATTTTTTCGGTCAATCATTTTTAAGGATATTCTCGACAATACCTTAACAGTGATTGTGTGTAACATCACATACACTGCACACGACATACACTGCTTGCACTCACTCTCGCACTCTATTGACGGCATATTCCGATAGCAATAGGGGTTGAGTCACAGCAAACATTGTCAGAATTGTCCTGTTCTTTATCTCCAGAGAATTCAATGCCAGTGCCAATCGGAGTGGACGGACACTCCAATAATTTATAAAACTAAATAATTTTACCCTCTTTTATGTCGAGATTAGAATTTTCGTACCCATTGTTGGCATTTATTCTGTCTTTGTCTCAATTCCTAAAATATATTTATGTATCGATAGTTATCAACAAAACAGTGTTTCGTTTCCTTTCTGTTGATTTAAAATATAATTTCGTTTTGAAACCGATTTTTTCGTTATTTTTTCGACGAAATAATTTCTTTATAGAGAAGGGAATAAAAGAGATTATTAAGTGAAGTCACGATGCGATCTATTGGTGCTCTGATTTCCTTTACTTATTTTTCTTCTTTTGATTTTTATTTCATTTCATTTTATTCCTTCTTTTTTTTCTCTAAGATATTTCATTTTCTGCCAAACAATTGTCTTCAGAGAAGAGTTTGTTGTGAAAAAAAATTCTATGTTTTTAATGTCTAATATTATTCTTACATTTCTAGACATCAAACTAACATTGAATGCGTTTTTGTGAAAGTTGTCGATAGAGTTGAGGCCAAACAGCAGTGAAAAAAGTGGCGGAAACTCAAAATGTATTTATTACTTAACTGAAGAAAAATCTAAACTATTTTATTTTTATTAGCCTTTTCGGAGTAAATGTAATTCCTTTCCTCTCGATTAATAGCTCACCAGTGGATATACATTTTGGTTTTGATTCTTCGCTAATTAAAAGTTTACTTATCTCTTTTTTCTTATCTTTTTTCCTATTTGAGCCGTTCCTCTCTTATATACCCAAACATTATTTAATAAACATATAATTAATTTTTGGTTACATTAAGAGAAATATTTTTTGTCATCTCTTAAACGATATGTAAGTTATTTGAACCATTTTTAACAGCCATAAGTCTTATGTATGGCCTGTGCGCCACAATATTGTATATTGAGGACACTCACCACCAAATATTTCTTGTTTTCTGGTGGCAGTGCTTGTGGTGTGACCTTCAGCTCATGGACCAAATTAATAGCAGATACGCCACTCAATGGTAGACAAGGCATCGATAGACAGCTTTAAGTTTTATTTAGAAAACTAAGAGAACATCAACCGAATGGACATTTGGTTAAGTGCTCTAATCATAAGTCTAATGGATTGAAACACCAGTCCATACACTGATAGCCATTAAAAATAACAAATATTACAATTATTTATTGAATGATTCGAAACAAAAATTGATTTCTTAAATAAAAAAGTAAATAGTTTAAAATTATTAATTCACTTCTTGTTTTGATGATGTCATCCAATTAGACGTCGAGTTTGTTCTCTTGAATCGAGAAAATTACTCTCAAAAGTAATTTAAAGCATTTCTTCATTGAAGTTAACGCTCCACTGATTTTCATATCATTTACTTCAGAATTAATGCAAAAATTATATTATCTTGCTCATAATACAAAATGCTTTGACATACAAATCCTGTTTACTTGAATACAAGATATTTTTGTTTGATATAACATTTTTTAGACAAAAAAATAATATATTTAATGCAATAACAATGTATTGGGTTTATGACCACATTATCTCTTAAATCTGAGCCGTATTTGTTTTAAACAAAATCTATTATGTAATCATAAAATTCAACTCAAAGCTGGATATTATTTTTTGCAAATTCACAGGCGATAAGTGAAAACTTGAACCAAGAAGAGAGAGAAAATTATTTTCACTTCACTTCACTATAGATTTATAATTCAATAAAAGCGATGAACTCTCTCTCTCTCTCTCTCTCTCTCTCTCTCTCTCTCTCTCTCTCTCCCCTCCCTCCCTCTCCGTTTGGAAATTCATTTTATTTTTGTCGATTCGTACGACTTTTCAAAACTGATAAAAACTGAGATGAGATGAAAGACAGCTTTAAAGGAGAATTGAAGGCAAGACTAGTGTTGGCAAAAGTGTAGTCAAAAGATATTTGAACACAAAAAGAATGTTTAGCCGTATATTAAACTCAATTTCTCCTCTCTTTTCCTTCTTTTCATTTCCAAAAAGGCATAAAACAAATAAATTAAAATCAAGTTTTGCTTTTGATATGCGACCAAAAAACAAAAGCACTTCTAATCAAACATTTCAATCAGTATTTGATTTCAATTAAAACTATTTTTCAGGTTTCGATATATTAATAGATTAAATGAAATGAAAACAATTTATTTAACCATTTCTTCGTGCGTTTCAAATAAATACATCAATAGTTTTAATTAAACAAAATAATATGTTTTGAATTGAATATAAATAATTTCAAATATTCAACAAAATATTTTGACGCCAATATTGTCATTGAAATGGTATTTGAGTGATGAGTATAGCGTTTAATATTAATTATTAAGCGATGATAAGGCACTCAAATGAATGAATTGAATAAATGACAAAATTATAATTTGTTTGCCATTCAAATTGTTTGCTATTCAATGGCATACGTGAGATATTTGAATTTTAATTTGAATAGTATCAAGAGTATTCTCATTGCTATTTTTATTATGGTATGTCATTGTCTGAAGTCTTTGTTCTTAAACTTAATTTAAACAAAAGCTGTTTTTCACTCAAAATATTAAAGCTATTATTTGTGGTGTTATTTGTAATATTAAAGTCTTTATAATAGCCTTTATATTGTGAACAGAATGAACAGAAGAAATGAGACCATACATGGAGTCCATAAAGAGCTTAAGCCTTTTGCCTTTTAGCACAGCATAAAGAGAGAGAAAGAGAGAAGGCAGAGCACACGACATAAACGGCCAAATCATATATTGAGTCAAATATTGTCAAATCGCACGACATTATGAAGACTAAGAACTTTTTTCGCAATATATTCCTGTTGTTGGATATGTCAAAAAAGGCCGTCCAATAGAGGGAAGAAAATGTTAACTTATTTTGATTGATTCGATGACAAAATAGATATTTAAGTCATTTAATTCTCTTTCCTTTTTCGTTGTCACAAAACAATTCATTATTTCTTTTCTTTTTTCGTTTAGTTTCGATAGAAATAAATTATTTATAAATTTTATTTATCCTTTCAATCAATATATAAATCCATTATTTTTAGCTCTAATTACAGACGATATCCTTAAAATTGAATTAAAACCAAATGTATTTCAACGATAGTTTGATATTTAAATTGATTCATAAAATCTATTAAAATATTCAGTGAAATCTTGATTTTTATTGAAAGTAGATTTTGAAGGGAAATGAATAAAAGGAAAATTCAATACTCAAATGCAAAGAAAAGTAATGTTGACTTAAAAATTGCATTCAATATACAGTATATGCAGTGGAAAGACATGCGAATTGTGTTTGTTATACAGAATTTAGTTTTGCGACAAATATTTTTGCCCTTAAATTGAATGCAAAGATGTCTGAAAACGCAAAGACTGTTTTCCTGAACAAAGAATTTCATTCAATAGAGAATCGCTTCAAACAAAATAATATATAACCAGAAAAAAGCGGAAAAATAAGAAAATGAATAAATTCTTGAGAGAAAATCAATGCAACGAATCTATGCCTAGTTTAAACTAAATTTCTTCTTCTGGTATGTTATTTGGTTTGCATATTATTTCTAAGTTTCAATTAAATCACTAAATATTAGATCAAAAGTTTCTGATCTAAACATATATCAAAAATTATTTTCTTATCGATTAATGTGTTTTCAAATAAATGATATATTTTTGGATTTTTCTTTAAAAATGAAAAATCGGTTCAATTATTAGTTAATATCTAAATAATAGTATTTAATAATTGCTTAACAAAACACAAAGTATTAAACAATTTCTTTCTTTTCAGATAAGAATAATAATAATAAATGTTTTATTGAATAAGGATTTGGAAAATTCATGACCTGATTATGTTATCAATTATTCAATTAAAGACTGCTATTTAAAAGTGGAATGAATTTAAAATTTATACCAAATTACAATTTATTGAATGGCATCGGAGCTTATTATTAGAATTTATTCATTCAATTAAATGAATTCATTGATGACTATTAAGCCTAAGGCTGAATACATTGAGTTTTCAATCAAACATTTCAAATATTCGCGTAATAAGAACAATGGGTTTTTATTTCTCCGAATTTTGTTGTGCGAATGCAATCGATTGTAGAAAATGTATAATAAGAGTAATATTTGAATCGATTTTCAACCATAACATAAGTTTTCGTTAATAACGATAATAATAAAAATAGAGTCAAAGCGTAAAACGAATAGAAAAATGAGTTTTTCTTTCTCTGTGTTTCTTCTGGCAAATGGTTTATACGAGAAGGCAATCACGTATTTAACCAGTATTTTAACATTTTTACTGTGAATATATTCGAGGAGAAGCACACTCTCAGCCACCAATCTATTGAACTCAGGCTCGGGTTTTCTCATAGGAGTCGGTTCTTTCACTCCGAAGATCATTAAACGCCAAAATTGAATAAAATAAAAACGAAGGCAAAACAAATAAAATATTCATGCTAAACTTACCAGTGTTATCGCTAGTCGATGCCAACAAGCATTTCAGACAATATTTAAGAGCTCTGAACGTCTTCTTGTGTTGAAGGAAGAGATGACTTGACGTCTAGTAATGAACGAGAAATATATTGCCATTCATTCAGCAGATGATGTATTATATTCTTATCGCTATTATTATTATTATCTTTATTAATGTTTTATCAAATAATTTGTCTTTTCCTTCGCTAAGAACTTCTTTGAATAAATTTAGTCTCAAAACAAAATATGAGTCGACATTAGATTTGAATATATTTTTGAAATTTTCATATTTTTGCCGAAAAAATGAATAAAGATTTTCATTTGACTAATGAAATAATGATAATAATAATAATAAGCATTCAATTAATAAATTTTATTTATTTCTTCAAAACTATTTTTTGAATCTGAAATTTATTTCTCCCTGTTTGTTGAAAACCGCAAAAAGTGTTTATTTGAAGCAAAAATAAAATTATTAAATGAATTTTGCATTAATGCTGAAAATGCCTCCCTTTAGCCCTGATCTGGAAATACGATAAATATATTAAGTTTGAAGAATTCAAATTCAGATCAATTTAGTTGAAACCGATTGCATTCGATTACGATTTTAAAATTCAATGGATGTATTGACCCTACTAAATTTGTAGCTATATCCTTTTTCAAACACTCAATTTATTTTTCCTATTTAATGCTGACATAAACAAGCAAGAGTGCAATGAAAGCTCTGATGGATCTGAGCCTGGATTTTATCTCATAAGTCTCATATTCAATAAATCGAACGATAATTGAATTTAAATTTAATCTTATCAAGATACATCAGTTGGGAGAGGGAGAGGGAGGGAGGGGAGAGAGAGAGAGAGAGAGAGAGAGAGAGAGAGAGAGAGAGAGAGAGAGAGAGAGAGAGAGAGAGAGAGAATAACTGATCGATTTGTGAATACTCTGGTCAGGAATACAAAGAATATCAGATGAAATCAATTTATTGTTTTGGTTGTTATTCGTTTGAGTAACAAATTTTTCACTCGACTCTAATTCGTGTTTTCATAAGAAATGATTACAGATTGACATTAATTTGAATTTCTAGACATTAATATCCGTTTGCAATAACTTCTTATTAATGACTCGAAGTTATCTTAAAAACAATTTTACAAAAATTGCTTTTTTCGGCCAAAATGAGATTAACCGGAGTCTGAGATCGGAATAATTGATCGCTTCATTGAATAATGAATTCAAATAAATAGATGCAATTTATTCTCACAATTTCTTCCATGTTTAGTATCAATCAAAGTATGTTTTCCAGGCTTTTATTTTCTTGCTTTTCATACCTTAAGTAAACTAAGTTTTATACTAATTAATTAAAACTAAACTAATGTTATAATGAATTCATTGATGCCTTTCGTGTCAAGTGTCAAAAGTTTTGAATTGATTTGAATTTTACTTCAATTAAGAGTTTAATCGAAGAGTTCAGGAATTTTCAAAAATGGCTTCAAAATACCCAGAATTTACTTAATTTACAAAAATATTGATAATTAGTATGAATTAATCACTTTTCAAATGTGAAAGTTTAAAATGTTATAAAAGTCAAGTAATATTCGAGCAGAACATGTCTTCATTAAATTTATTGAACATTTTTTTTGCTTAGAATATAAATCAAAACTAATGATTAAATCATTTTTAGAGACCATATCTGACGTAAAAGTCGATATTCAAGAACACAGTTTAGTAGCAAAAAATTGGATACTTTTTCATTTGAACTCAATATTCATTCGTTGCAATCAACTGATCCAATGCTTCACTCTATTGACTACTTATGTGACTAAAGAATGAGAGTTGGTAAATTTTTCAAAAATAACCTTATTTTTATATAATCAAGATGGTTTTTAGACCCAAGAAATTAATTAATTCAATTAGATTGATAAGTAGCGTGATTGTGCCAAGGAACGACACTAATATTCTGCTATTAATAGTGTTCTAAAAGAAATGTACTGGGTAATGTTAAGAATCCTAGTTAAGTTAGATTTGGATCATTCGTATCAGGTAACGCTGTTATATGAGCATACTCATTATTTATTACTCATTAATAATGAGTCATTATTCATACGAATATTTATTCGTGAATTTGAATCAAAACTTCAATAATAAGTTTTCTGACTTATGGTTCACTCTATCGGACAATAAGTTTAATGGCTTTTGATTTGTGTTTACATTTGTTTGAAGTTTTAATTCATTTTTAATGGAAATTAATGTCAAAAAGTTTGAGAGCAATGAAGACATAGAAACTGATGGCAATTATTTGAGTGCTTCTCAAGACTTGAGACAATCATTTGGCCATCGATTTTGTGATGATTTGACTGAAGTTATCCTCAATTTTCTGCCGATTGAAGACAAAATCAAATTGACAGCAGTTTGTAAACAGTTTCAAAGATGTCTTCGAGACGTTCGGTGGAAACAAAGAGTTCTTATTGTAAGCCATCGGCGGATAATGAACTGTCAATATGACCGAAACAATTGTCCGAATCTATTGACTCATCCATCGAATGGACACGAAGTCGATATCAAAAAGTTATCAAAAATTTTGCAAATTTTTCCGAATATCGATGAGATCTACTTCGAAGACAATGATGTCATTAATAATGAAGAGATTTTTGATGTTATCATCAAATATTGTTCTCATTTAAAGTCGTTTCGTTGCGATTCTGAGGACTGTTCGGGAGAACTGATCACTCGATTCGGTCGAAAGTTTGGTCAACAGATACAGAGCCTTGAGTTCAATGGCGGCGAAGATTTCATGTTATCTCTGATTGAATGTCCAAATCTGTTGTCGATTTCGAACTACAATTTGATTCATGTCATCGAAAATGAAAGGGTTTTGATTAGGAATCTGAGGAAAGCCATAATTCATGCGATGGTAGTCAACAGTGAAGACCATTTGTTTGATTTGTTTTTGAAGAGTAATCCAAATCTTATTCATTTGGGACTCGATTTGGAAGGTTTTGAGACACAAATCAATGAGATGTTGGAAAAAGTGGTCCCTTTAAAGACAGTCAAAAAATTAGAGCTCAGAATAAACACTAAATTCGGTCGACTTTTAACTCAAATCGATTTGAATCGGATTAAAAAATGCGAACAATTGACTCATTTGACTCTCGACTGCAATCTAATCGCTGATCACTTCTTCATAGGATTTGATTTAGTGTTTCCTCAGTTGAAGAGTTTGGATATCGAACTCAGGTATGAAATGACAGATCGAGCGCTCGAATCGATGGCAAACTTAAAACATTTGGAATCACTTTCGTTGAAATCTGCGAACAGTTATTTCGGTCCAAGACTTTCAGATTCAGGACTTCTAACTCTTATTAATGGCTGCAAACGTTTGCGTCGAATTGAGCTCAAGATTAAGACCTTAATAACTGAGACCGCAATCAATAGCTGTCGTAACCGTAAAATTGAGATCACATTAAATGAAGAGATAGTCTCTTGTGGTCTGCATTTTGGATGGACTTGAAAAGACCCGGCTGTTCCCCTTATGTCACTTCCAACGATACATATATATATGTTTTCTATTCATTCAACCCTTTCTTACAAATGTTTGAAAGCAATGTTTTAAATGTTTTCAAAAATATATTTAAAATTCTTTATAAATAATAAATTAAAGAAAATATTATTGAAATCAAAACAGAGTTTTATGTTTGAGATTTAAACCAGAAATTTGAGTTCAATTATCAATTTATTAGACTATTCCATGCGATAGACTAGTCAAGACTAGACTAGACTTGGTAAATCAGTGAGTCTCAATAAATAGTGCTATGGTTATGAAATCGAGGCATTAATTATTTCAATTGACAGACAGACAGTAGAAATGATAAATTAATGGCTCAAACCATAAAAATTAGAATCGCGTTACACATAATGTCAAACAATTCAAAACAATTTCAATCATTTGAAGACAAAAATGATATATAATTGATATTATGTTTGATTTAGCCGTCAAATAGAAATGTTGTAATAGAATCTGTACGTGATCAAACCATCAATTAGCCAGATATTCAATTGAATGAATATGAAAATTTGATTTCTGAAAGTTTTGAATACTGTTTTCAAAACAAAATTATGGATAAAAAGTATAAATAACTCGATATTACTCTCAGAGATTCAGTTTTTAAATATTTTTCATTCAATTTGCTATTATTTTCTGTTAATGAAAATTAAATGTTTAAAATGAATGAAATCATTATTACATTTTTCATTTTCATCTTTTTTGGTAAGTTTTTTCACTATATTTAGACTATAAAACACTCAAAGCTATTGAAAATTAAAAATTCACAGATTATGAATATCCCACTATTAGTTATAACTAGATCAAAAATGCAGAGTGGGTTGGTTTAAAGGTTTTGGGTTAAATTGTTGCAAAATCTTATATTCAGTTTTTAAATTAATTATTTATTGTTTTTCTCTTTTTCCTTGATGTGTGAGCACAGCCTTGACTTTAATAGATGGCCAGCACTCGACAGGACTCAACAATTGCGATCACAATCGACTACAGCGCTGTCAACAAGACATTACCACAAATATCCAAGAACTAAGTAATACACAGAGTGGAAGTTACAGCGGAATATCGAGCGGATACCAGAGCTCTCACAGTGACACACAGACCAGATGCAGGTGATTATGTCGGAAGAGATTTAATGATAATTTGTAAATATTCTGTACGACCCGTAATGACAGTAACACTTGTTTTCGGGCGAGAATATTCACAAATCGATTCTTGGACTAAGGACCTAGACATATTGACAATTTCCGACTTTGTTCGGTCTTTTGTCCAAACCCACCTGTATGAGCAGTGTCAAATTCCAAAAATATAATTTCAATGAATTTTTATTCGTTCTTAATATTTAAAAACCATTTGAATTCAATTTCAGTGCTATTCGACAGAAATTGGACTGCCTTCTGATGCATACCCCTCCCTGTATACAAAATAGATCTTCTGTTTATGATGGCAGGACAGGTGTTTATGACAGCACAAGCCGGAACAACCCAGGAGATTTCATTAGAAGAGGAAAACAAACAATTGAAAGATTCTGTGAACAGGGAGGTGG
>JAQFXL010001585.1:0-11330 GCA_034693445.1 Edwardzetes edwardsi
GAGAGAGAGAGAGAGAGAGAGAGAGAGAGAGAGAGAGATCGTTTTATGCGGTAATTCAGTGTAAGCAGTGGTGTTTTCATTGATTGGTCAAACCCTTTGCACTTTCGTTTGGCACCTTCACAATAGGCCAAACCCCTCAAGACTTTTGGTTAGGAGTTGTTATGGAATATGTTTGAAACGATTGGTTGTTTGTATTGGAAATGAAATGAATTTAGTTCTTAACACTCGAACTGATGGCAATTCACTACTAATTCAGTGCTTTTTCAGAGTGTTTTAAAATTTTATTTATGTATAACTGTTTGCAAACTCAGCCAATGCTTGTTTGGTCTATTCGGATGTTCGGCGGGTCTGCCCTCAGGCCATATAGTGGTTGTGCTCACAAAGAACACCATAACCTGCGTTAGTGTTAGACTCGTTAGTCTTATATAAGTTTATTGTAATTAACTGGCGTTAAGCAGAATCCAAACATTGAGCCGTTCTCTCAGATCATTGGATGGCTGTTAATGTGCTGGTAGAGAGTGTGAGTGGTGTCTATGTGTTGCACTCATACCTGCCTACAGGTTGTTTAGTTGTGTGCATCACTTCTCTTCCCACCTGAACATCCTCTTCCAATGAGAGTCATTTTTTAATTCAATTTTTACAGCCATTGTTCGACTTCATCAACATATCTCATATGATATGCCGACTCGGAGGCCAATTCGGCCATTCGTTTGGCCACAATGTTTTATAAGCGCACTTGATTTCAATCCAGATCCATTATCTCATTGTATGCATTGTTTGTGTGTGTGTTTCGCCCGAACGCCCGACTCTACCGCTTCTTCGGACAAATTAAGCAAAACTGTGAGACTGAAAGCAACAACAAGAAGACCAGTGTCTAAATCGTGTCCAACAATCGCTATTCTCATAGCCATTATGTTATTGCTTGATGTAACTCATGCTTGTGGTCCCGGCAGAGGTGGTGGACGGCGAAGAAGTCCAAGAAAATTGACTCCTCTTGTATTTAAACAACATGTTCCGAATGTGTCGGAAAATACTCTAGGTGCCAGTGGACAGCCAGAAGGCAAAGTGTCCAAAGACCAGCAAAGGTTTAAAGAATTAGTGCCAAATTATAATTCAGACATCATTTTCAAAGACGAAGAAGGCACCGGGGCCGACAGACTTATGACTCAGGTAGGCCATAGTATTACATTCATTTGTCCAGATGTGGTTTCAATTAGAAACTTGCAAATATTCTCATGTACTTCAAAAATATCATAAAATTTTGGAGACACTCAAATTAAATTGCAATTTGTCTTTTGGCTCTCTGTCTGCTCCCTCTCTGCTAATTCTGTGCTAATTCTGTTCTGACTCTATCCCTATCTCTGGCATCTGTTTGTCAATTAAATTAAAACTTATTTTACGTCTGCTTTTCGTGAATTAATATTGTTTTGTGAGTACAGTAAAGCACAGCACACATGAGTACAACATAAGCACACCCTAAATATTCTTGAATTTATTAACATTCAACGAGTTTAAGCAAAAGATTAATTTTCGCATGTATGTTTAATGAGTGGACAGTTTGCTTGAATTCTCACCTGCTTTGGTGGAGAGGCAGCACCTAATACTAATGGGCGTAAATTATAGCTATGCCTATACTTACCTTACCTTATACTTAGCTCAACTTATACTTAGCTCACAACAAGTATGTTAGAAGCGGACCACCGCCACGAACAGACTTTGGTGGGCACAGAACACACACTACAAGAGCGCAACCATTGCTTTGATAGACTTTTTTGTGATCGAACTGGTATTACAGTATTTTAACAATTATTTAGCCGAAGAGAAGCTAAGTATAAGTTAAGCTAAGGCTCAAGCAAAAGGAGAAGTATAATTTATGCCCATTATTGCCATCGCCTCAGGTGATAGCGATGCACCAAAAAAGTAACTGTGGTCACCCTGAGCTAGCGGGAGGGTGCAAATTACAATGTGTTCTGCGCTCTTCCCAAACTATCCACACTTTGAAACTACTCACAAAAGTCTGTTGAACTTCCATCCAATGCATACAATCTTAACAAATGTTTATATTTTATATTCAAATTCATGTCTTGGCATCAAATTATTAAAATTTCCAATAATTTGAATCTAATTCTGTTGAATCAAATATATTTTTCTCCTATAAATGTATTACCAAGAACCAATTACCTCTAAATGACCAATGATTTCTTTTCTCAGTATTTTCTAAATGTTCAAAAATTGTTGACAGAATCAAACAAATTTGTAAATATTTGTGAATTTAAAAGAATTCAATCAATTTTTAAATGGAAAGATTAGTGAATATCTATTACAATTGCTTGGAATTTATTCATTGTGAGTTTGGTTATTTTGAATGGCAATCGAAGGCATTGGCGGCTCAACATTTGAAACTCTTTTCATAGTTTAATTGGATTCCTAATGATCTGACAATACAATTATGGAAACTAATCACAATCACAATAATAGCACAGATAAGAGAGCAATGGGGAGAGAATTGGTAGCAAATATTTACGAGTAGTGTAGCGCACAATACCCGACAATTGCATTGAAATTGAAGTTCCAACTCTGAAGTGGGCTAGTCTTGCATGAAAAGACTGAGTTGCCGGTGAGAGCTTGTAAACCATTCAGGCTTGTAATCACCATTTGACAGCTTGATACCAATTTAAAGCACAGCACCAACGCACTACCTGTGCTCTCTCTCCCCTTTTGCCTCTTTGATGCTGTTTGTTTGCATGCAATACATGTGCACAACCTTTTCGTGCAAACATTTCTCTCCTCTCTTTATATAAACAATTTTCTATTAATATTACTTTTAGTTGAATTCATTGGCTTTTTATTTGATATTTGTCTCAAATACCGAACAAAACGAAAATTTTTATATATTTTTATATGAATTTAAATGCTTTCCAGTAATAGTGTTAGTGATCGCCACCCAAACGGCGCCGCTTTTTATTGCAACTAATGTCTTAAGAATAGTGGTATTCCTTTCCCATACAACACATAATAAAAACTCGAAATCATATCTATCATTATTTTGTCTAAAATGGTCCTGGATAATAGCAATGTTCAATATTATTACCAGATATGAGATATGCATATCGTTTCGGATCTCCACCGCTATTATTATTATATAAATAATGATAAAAATAAACAATGCTATCAATGAATGCCTTTCACTTCAATGCCATAACATCTTATGGTTGATCACCACTTCTTCTTTAAATTCTGGATCCGATTTCAGGAAAATTCTAAATGACATAAAAGTATCATTAAATTGATGGACCAGTCCTTTGATGGCACCCAACAGTACACCCAAAATACAATCAGTTTTTAATGTTTTTAAATGAAAAAATACTTTAAAATTAATTAAATCACGAAATCATTATTCAGTGGTTTTGTATAGACTTGATCTTTTGGATAGCTATTTGAATGTAGTGGTGATCAAGAATACTGAGCACCGGTAGGTTATATATGCTGAGTGCATATCTGATAACTTATTGCTTGAGGTAAGAAAGCGTAAAACTTTTATTGTCCTAATTTTGAGACATATAAGCCAATCGCCACCCACTGTGGCATCCAATTCAAACACCCTCGCCCTCACCTGAGCTCACAGCCCCTCAACTTCACATCGCCTCACCTGAGCTCACCTTAAGCTCGAACTCACCTCCAGTTAGACTGTTGTGTGTTATATGTATGGAAAGTAATCTTCACAACGGCTCACAACTGTTCCCACGGTCTCTATCACCCCATCCAAGCATTTTGCTCGACATCCCAGCAATAGATGTGCGCCAAAGCTATTGGTTTGCATGTCTTCAGGGCCTGAATTCCTGTGATTCTGAAGTCAGTCTATTCTTTCGGTCACTCTTTACTGGCGTTCAAATGATAGCACAATATTTATAGCGAAACAAAATTAGTCGAAAATTCAATCACTAGTCGTGAAAACGATGACCAAAAAAATGTTTTGCAAAGAAAAAGAAGGACAAAAAGTGGTCGTTTTTGGCCAATTGTTTGCCGGTTGAGTCTATTTTAGGTTAAGTGCTTAACATCCTGTTTGACATTGAATTTATTGAAAAATATATACTTTTTGCTTAACTGAGCACGTCTTTGGTCCACCAAATTGGTAGACCTTTGAAGGGAGGCCTATACCTAAAGCTCTATTTTCTATTGAGTCGATATGAGCTGTTTGGCCACAAAAGACAAACAATAGCGATGGTTGAGCTGCCATTAGTGGGCAACGGCTTGTAAAACGAGCTTTTCATAGCACAAGTAAGTGAGTGAGTGCAGGAATCATAGGCTCTCTCGGCTTAAAATAACAATCAGTTTTAGTTGTCCATTATGGTCTTCCCCTCAACACCAATTCCCGAAAAGGCCGCCGATCGTCAACCTATTGACGTATTTAGTTGGCCTCTAATCTGCCAGTGATTGGCCTTTTGTTGGCCTCTATTGTCGTCAGTTTTGACAAAAATAACACCAAATATAATATAAATTGAATGAATGAAAAGTGGTGTCAAAAGTGGTCTATCAAAACATTTGTTGAGTACACCTGTGAATCAATAAGCATTTGATTCACAGCAAAGCCATTTGTCGTGACAGCTCAAACATACCACTCAACTGAGGCCAGCCTGTGCCAGCTTTACTGTCACTCAAACTCCCTATTTATGGCCTTTCTCTAAATTCTTTCTGCTTTTCTTGCAATACCATATACCCTGATACTTCTCTTTATTCATTGAAAACATTTTCATTGAGAAAATAAAAAAAATTCATTAAAAACAAATCAACGAAATCTTTCGCTTAAATTGGTTTACAAAACAAAAACTCGTTTCACATTAAATGAGTTTATATTAAATTGATTTTCTTTTTTGTTTAATAGAGGCTCAAAGAGAAACTAAACACCTTGGCCATTTCGGTGATGAATCAATGGCCGGGAGTCAAACTTAGAGTCACTGAGGGCTGGGATGAAGAGGGCCATCACGCACGTGATTCGCTTCACTATGAAGGCAGAGCTGTTGATATAACAACAAGTGATAGAGACAGATCCAAGTATGGAATGTTGGCCCGACTAGCCGTGGAGGCCGGCTTTGATTGGGTTTACTATGAGTCCAGATTTCACATTCACTGTTCGGTCAAATCTGGTGAGTAATCCATTAAAAACTGATCGAAGAAAACATCGATTTATTACTTGTTATGAATAATAGTTTTATGACAAATAGTTTTATCGCTTAAAAATCAGTGACTTTACAAGTCGTCAATTGCCTCTAATAATGCAAATTCATGTCATGAGTGGATCAGATTAGATATCATGGCTGCCAAACAGCACCCGTCGTATCGGTGCAAATGCAAGCGCTGCACCTTTTTCTCAGATTTCCCTAAATATATGCGCTCCGAATAACTATAGTCAGAGGATAGCATTCAGTGCTGGTCTCAAACTTATTGACGTTTTATGTATTGGCCGACAGTTTATAGCCGAGGCCTGCAATGCTAGTGGTTGTGCAATGGCTGGCCTGGCGTTTCATGCCGTGCATCACTGGCTCACGTCATAGAACAGCATTGGTTATAATTTTTCATTTCAGTTACGGCTAAAGAAGAGCCAGAAATTGATTTTTGCCTTAAATTTCTTTATAAATAATTTTGTAAATCCATCAATCATTGAGTGAAACACTGCCTCCTCTGCACAACTCTAATGGACATAAGAGATGCACAACACATACAACACAAACCTGAGAGACCCATGTTTTCTATCAATGCCCAACCTGTGAACTTTGCCGGTCAGATCATCCAAAGGCTCAGCACTGGGCGGCCATTTATATATCATGAGCTGATCTTTATCTACTACTCCCCGCCGTTTTAACCTAACGTTTAGAATACTTGTTATAACTATTTATTTACATCTCCTTCTCGACCAAAAATTTATAAACTTTGACGAACTGTTTAATCAATTCTTGTTTTTGTTTAGATCCTGAACTTTGTTTTCAGTTCTCTCTTCGAGTAAATCATTGGTCTCATAGACTATAGCGAACAGAATAAGACTTTCCTTTATTTATCATTAAAATGAAACTAAAATAATCAGAAAGTGTATGAGTTGTGGACCAGTCAGTGATCTGCAGTAATCTTATCAGAATTGGTCTCTAAAATAATTATCAGTATTTGGGAATAGTTTTGCCAATAATTGCTGTAATAGTGATTGCGAGGGCGTGAGAAATGCCCGAACCTCTGATCTCATGGACAGAGCTATTACTAAAACTAAAAGTATGTCTCAAAGTCGTTGTTGTCGTATAATTGCTGTCAATAATAGCACAGGTAATGGCGTGTGATTTGTGGGCGCATTCTTTGGTGTTGTCTCCCAGGCGTTGCATATATTGGACCCAAACCTCAATATAAAGTAGTTTTGTTTTAAAAGGAAGCAAATGTCGCATATGATTGTGCACTGGACTGCTCTTGCAATATATATATTCGTTTTATTTGATGAGTGATTATGGTTACCTCCCGGGTAGGAACTCAATTACCTGCCCTAAAATTTGTCCCCTCGTATTGCACAGAGACTGCATTCTTATCTTTTTTGAATGAGAAGAGTATATGAGACCCTCTGAGAGCATACTGTTATGCATTCACTTCATGTCATAATAGTGGCCAATATTTTCAGAGCCATAAGAATCACTTTTTATGACTTCGATTAACATTTTTGCTGAGAATTGCGTTTTTGAACACATTTTTAATTACATTCTCTAAAAGACTAAAATTTATTAAAGTTTTTTCTTCACATAACTTATCGACTGAACAGACTTTCAGTTATTTTTATTCTATAATTACAATAGATTTGAGTTTTAATATCAATTATTTATGATTTACAGAAAAATCTGAGGCCACCCGTTCTGGCGGTTGTTTCGATGGCAATAGTGTAGTCTATAAGAAAGAAGGTGTGGTTTCCATCAAAGACGTCAGAATCGGTGACGAGATATTGTCAGTCAGTCCTGACGGCAGTTTACAGTTCAGTGAAATACTTTTGTTTTTGGACCGGGAGCCCGATGGCACTCGACTCTACTATGAGATTCAGACCGAATCGGGTTCTAAGATATCTCTAACGCCGTCGCACCTGATATTCGTGGCCGACGACAACACTACCGAATTGAGTCGATCAATGAGTCGCGTAGAGTACGCGAAGAACGTGCAAACGGGTCAGTTCCTCTATACCTCATCCAAAGGTGATAACAAATCCATGACATTCAATGCAATGGAAAGTCTTAAGTCAGGGCCACATTACGCCTCCTTCGACCGCGTTGTCAGCGTTCGAACGCGAGTGGCCGACGGGGCGTTCGCACCCTTGACTCGGGCCGGAAACCTAATTGTAAATAATGTAATCGCTTCGTGTTATGCAGTGATCAACGATCAAAGTGTAGCTCATCTGTCATTCCTTCCGATCAGACTCTTAGAGACAATTGAAGACTCATTCGAAGAGTTCGCATATTTATTGCATTTGAGAGACCGACAGTCAGACCACAATTCGGTGTCTTCTCATCAGATCGGTGTTCACTGGTATCCAAAACTGTTATATTCATTGTCTAAATATGTCATTCCTTCAAATAAAATGTACTAATTTCTAATAATTACTTTTTTGAAGAATTTGTATTTCAAACTCAAATCATAGCATAAATTCATAACAAAAATCCACTTAAAATCCATTTTGCATTCAAACTGATTGTGATTTCCAGTGAATTAGTGGTAAATCTATACTTAAGTTGGAATTACACTAATATTTCATTTTGTAAAATATATATCACTTGCAAACGACAGACATATCATTATTCTTAATGTTAGAAATTCTTATCATTTTCTTCACTTAATTTATTTTTAAACCTTTAGTTTAATTTCCAACAAATAATTTAAATAAATAAATATTGAGAACTGTTTAGTCTTTTTAAAAAAAATTATCTCAAATTCAGTTGAATTTGTGTTTAGGAGAAGTCTTCTCATGTTTTATACTTAACTTCGATGGTTTGAAAAATGTAAAAAAGATCAGACAAATAGTAGACACTATAGTAAAGTATTCTTTCAACAAAATATTGTTTCGATAATTTTGTTTTGTTAAATATGATCACAACTATATGTTTATGAGATTTAATTCTATTATAATATTTACTCATATATTGGAATATGAGTTGAGTTTTAAGAATAAATAAATTGAAAATTAAGTTGAATTTTGTCTGTTATTTATCACCGGATTTCACTGAACGGACGAATGCCTCGAACATAATTCTCATATAACACAAGTTTTTATTGCCATTAGTTTACTGTTTCCCGGATTAAAATTCTTTATATAAACAAAGTTTATTAAATAAATCAGTATTTTTTTATTTCTCCGAAAAGGATACTGCTCATTTTATGCCTCATTTCTAGTTGCCTAGGTAAAAAAGCAAGTGCGTCTATGATGATTAAAACTCTCTTCCAGTTTTAATTACTTGATTTTGAGTTCATTTATCTTTTAATGAAATCAAATTAATCGCAAAGAATTCAATGAAATACTTCAGTAAAAGGCATTAAAAAGTTGTATTCAATATGAAAGGCATTCCTATTATTATTTATAAGGAAAATAAAAAAAAATTAATATATTTGAAGATTGTTTTGACTTTTGCGATAATTTTCATATTAAATACATTCACCCATTATATTGAGGCCTTGAAATGATCCGTCAAATTATATATTCAATCGGTTAAAGAGTTCAAAAACATTTAATCGATATTTATTTCAATCAGAACTCAACACAAGCAATGACGTAATATTCATGGTCATTCTTCATCACTTCAATCAGTCTTTCTTATCGCTTAAAGCCGTGTCCAAACTGATTATAAAACACAACTAAAGAAACTGAAGAGAAAACTCAAAAATTCAATTAAGAATTAATGACTTGAAATAAATTGAATGTTTTATTCACCACTTATTTAATGTTTGTTACGATGTGTTTGAAAAAACAACTTTAATGCAACTCTTCTCTCAATAGATACTAAAACTATTCATTTGGTTTAGAAGTGAATAAATTATTAATATCTATAAAAATCAGTGAAACTAATGTAAACTCACAGATATTTAACACTAAACTTAACTTATTTTTATTAACCAATATTTGTTTCGCTATTTTATTGAGTTTAATATCAAGTCTTAAAGTTTCTCAGAAGAAAAGTTTAGGTAAAAAATGGTTATAGACTTATAATAAGCTAATAAAAGCTGAAATTAAGAGGATTTAAAGTTAGAGCAAATTCACTAAAAATAGATTAAAAACTTTCTGATGAAGACATGTTTTAATTGAATGTTTAACCCGAGGATAGGCAGAGAAAGAGAGGAATATAATCAACAAATCAGAAGAAGAATCGTAAAGATTATCTTTTGATGAGTTTTTACATTTAAGTCTTTCTTTTCGATTCTGTAACTTATGTGACATTTATTTTTTGCGCTTTTAAACCCGTTTTTATGTTTATTTTTCCACTTCTTTTCTGATCGAAATCTATTTTTTCCCAAACAGTCAAATATTTTTGTCAAAAAAATAGAGTCAAAAATCAAATGAGAATAAAGAGAATTATTTTGAGAAATAAAATACACATATTTTTCTAGTTTTCTATTATTATTTGTTTTTATTTTCAATCAAATAGTTTTCTGTTTGGAAACAAGTTATTGAGAGCTGTCTGTTAGGACTGCCATTCAATTCAATTTTACAATAAATTCAATAATAATAATAATAATAATAATAATAATAATAATGAGTATAAAATTACGATTCAGTCAAACAACTCTCCAAACTGTAAGACAATGGCCGCTAAAAACAGTACAAATGAGAAGAATGTAATGATTTCGAGCCTTTTCTGGTCAGACCTCTTATTCTTCTCACTCTATAAAACACCGAAATTAATTCACTCGATGGTAACGAATTCATAATGATTTTAAATTCAAATCAGGGATGCGCAATAGAGGACATTGATCTATTGGCTTGCAAAATTAACAAAATACTCGTTTTTCATCCAGATCTTAGGGCATAATAGAAAAAGACATTCCTAGAAATTTGTTCGAATGAATGTTCTTTTGAATCAATTAAATACAAGTCTCTGAATAAGTATTTCATCGAAAAATATATAAAAGAATGAAATAATGAAAGCATTGGCCATAACTCACAGACGATCGGCTCTTTTACTACCTGTTCATTTTATAGGTGAACTTTGCGTATCTCTGATTCTAACACAAAAACATGTTTTCTTTCATTTTGTCAGATGTATTGAATGTTTTAGTAACTAATCATTAATATAATTAATATTAATCGACGGACTGTTGTATTAGTAATCAATTATCATATAATGGTCTAAATCTGATCGCAAAGAGTTTGATGCGTTCTGACAGACGAGTGGCACAACTGTTTAGTTTGTTTAACTGCTCCCAAATGACAGCATTTTTTCAAGTCTTTCCTTTATTCTTCGTCATTGAATTTAATTAATTGTTTTGCTTATTATCTCTTTTCTCCCAATAATTTATGTGTTCTATCATTCAGATTAAGATACTATCAAAGTTTAAAACGATACTGTTTTCTTGACAAAGAATCAAGTCATCCATGTCAATTATTTATCCTAATTAAATTAATGTTTGTTCTCTTAATTGTTAGGTAATGTTGAAAAAAATGTTACATGCTCATTTCGATGAAATAAGAGGCCAAACATATATTTAAATATATATATATACATATATTTATATATGTTTTGCATAGAAATATCTAATAATTATTATTATATAACAATAATGTTTTAATTTAATTATTTTCTCTCTATTTTATAAGTTTCAAAGAATCAATAATTTAACGAATTGTTGAAAATATTCACAAATTATATGCGATTTTCAGATATAAGTCAAGAATTTTCGTATTATGTCTTCTTTTAATCTGAAATATGATCAATGAATTTATTATATAATTGATGAGAAGTTTTTGTGCATTCGTTAGTTTAATGTAATCCCAAAGAACTGACTCTTAAGATCGAAAAGCGTTAATGTATTGAGCATTAAATCTATGGTTTGGCGCACATTCAACCAAAGTCGACATAAAAATATGTCGAACCCTTTGCCTTTACCAATAATAGACTGAATGGACAGTAAGTTCAGTACTGAATACGGAGAAATACATTTCATCTCTCAGTCTATTACTATATTCAATCAAAAGTTTATTTACATACAAATCGCCAAAAAATTCGGTTCTAATATAGAAAGACAAGAGTTATGTCTGAGTAATGTCTGAGTAATGTTCGCCGACTAATCACTAAAACATTATTTTCATTCCAGTAATCGTTAGTTCC
>JAQFXL010001586.1:0-11329 GCA_034693445.1 Edwardzetes edwardsi
CGGTCATTAATTACATTATCTTTCTATTGTAATGTACTGGGGATTCGAATTTTATTGACATAAATGGTTAGTTGATATAATGGGTGGTTGATTAAAAGCGTCATCAACTGTATGGGTTAAATCTAATATGAATTTCTGAAGTATTGAAATTCATTTATAATGCAATGAAATCACATCTGAATCGATAAAAGTATATAAATTGTTATTTAGTAATACAAACATATGTTAAGAGAATAATTAATTTTGAAGTAATAAATATTATGCTTAACGACAACCTTCTAATTGATTATTAAGTATTAGTATTAGTATTAAGTATAATATATATGTTATATAAGTTTATAAGCATTTGAGTCAAACGAATCGGAAGAAGAAACTGAAAGCGAACGCGAACTACAGCCAGACATAGATCGAGACGAACGGCTCGACCGAAGAGAACTGGTTGGAGAACCCCTACGATATGGAATCGGACGCTTTCGAGCACTGGTCAGTTGAGGAGTGTTAGTATTGATTAGTGTTTTAGTCATTAATTGAAGCATTAAATGAAAAAATAAATAAAATGAATTCAATTTAAGATTGAATTGAACTTAATTTCACTCAAATTAATCAAATAATAAATGGATTTAAAAATAAACGAATGAAATGGAAATCAAATATTTAATAATCGATTAAATAATACAATAAATGAAAAATAAAATTAATGACAAATAATAAAATGGATGACAAAATTCAAAACCAATTGATTGTCGATCGAAGCCATTAATACCTCGTAATTCTGCGTTTATCTAAAAAACTGGGCGACCCTTTCCTGCGTGGAATTGAAGGACTTCTACTCCGGCTTTTAGACCTCGAACTTGATTTTGAAGCCTTAGAACTCGATTTCGATGAACTGTCGAATCAATAGATTTTTCGATAAAATTATTACAATTATTATCAAAGACTTACGAATAACTTCGCGAACGAGAGCTTCGATCAGAACTTTCGGAGCCATACGAGTGGACAGACTGAGAACGAGATCTGTGGGAACGACTTGAATGTCTGGATCTGTCGTTTGGACTCAATGAGCGCTCTTTTTTGGAGTCATATCGTTTCTCGTCATAACTTTTTGGCACTTCTCTGATCTTTTTGAAAGTAGACATCTCATAGACAGCGCTTTTCAAACGCTTTACCGGCGAATCTCTTTCTGATGAACGACTCAATGAACGCGAATATCGACGTCTTGTAAGACTCAGTCCTCTTTTGGGACTCAACTCTTTAGTTTTGTCCTCATTTTGAATGTTTTGTTGTCTTTCGAGTGGTAGAGAATTTTGTGCCTCTTTTCGCATTTGTCTTATACTCATAGCAATTGAATGACTCGTTTTATTAAAATCGTTGGAATCGTGAGTCGACTCCTAATTAAAGCATTCAATTAGTTTGAAATCAATTCAATAAATTAAATGATTTTAATCTAAAAGAAATAAAAAGTAATAAATTCCTACACAAATACTTACAAAATGTAAGACATTTCCTCAAAAATGATGCGTAAATTTCGGATATAATGAGAGGTTTTAAACTGATTTGTTAGCAAATAATCATTTTATGCCTAATTCTTACGTGAAATTCAATTATTTATTTCTACGAAATGCATGAAATGAGGAACAGAACAGAGAAACCCGTAATTAAGTTAAACAAAAGATTAAACATTAAATTACCTTCAATTCGGGATAAGGTTTCGATCGGTTCCGGTCAACAACAGGAGAGAGCGTCCGTTTTCGTCGTTCTCTTCTCGAACGATCACTTTTGCGATTATTTCTCGACTTATTATAAGAGCTGTCGGAAGAATCACTGCTTTGACTCCGACTATCACTACTACTTCCAGAGTCGGAATCGGATTCCGAATCTGAATCGGACGACGAATCGCTAGATTTCTGATATTTTCGTGACTTTTTATCTTTTGTCTTAAGTTTTTTGTTGTCTTTAATTCTTTTATCTTTCGATTTACTTTTCTTCCTCTTTTTGGAGCAGTCATCAGAAGAATTACTATCTTCTGAATCAGATTCCGATTCAGAGCTCTTTTTATTAGACTTTCGTTTTTTATGTGAATCAGATTTTTTCAAATTTTTATGTTTCTCTTCTTTGCTGTCTTTCCCACTGTTTTTCAGTTGCGGTTCAGGCGATGGATCTTTGACTAAAGTATATCTTTTCTGTTGGAGTGCCTGTTCGGCAGCCATCGCTTCTTTGGCTTTTCGAGTGGTATCGAGAGAACTGCCTTCAATAAAGTAAGGACTGATTGCCAGCGCAGCCTTAAGGTTGTCGTTCTTCTGGTGATTCATTTCTGCCATTTTATGAGTTTCTTTGACACTAAAGTGAAAATATTAGTCGATTATAACTAATTGATTCGTTAAGTCTTGAAAATAGCTAAACAAGTAATCAACGCAACCAAATGAGGAGATAATGGGTTATCCCTGCAAACCGCAGCTTTCAATGTTTAAGCTTTCAACTAAACATTGGGTTAGAATCGCTATTCGGTGCAAATGTTTGCTCAAAAATTTATGATTTAAATGATTTAATTCTATTGAAAAGTTTGTGACAACAAAATGAATGAAGAATTCAATGAAATTCGCAAACATTGGAAACTCGAGATATTTCGCGCCACTGATTATCAATGAATGAAAAATTGTGTCGAATGTAAGAAATGATTCGAATATCAAATCTTTGATTGAAGTAATGGATCGAAAAGAAGTACAAAACTATTGACAAATGAGATGCAAACGACTCCATACCTGACAATACTTTTGACTCTCATTTGAACATTTGTTTCATTATTATTGGGGTTATTGTTATTCCCAAAGAAGTCATTTTGTTGATAAGACTGATTGAAACGTCTATTTTTATTACGCTTTCGACGCCTTCTTCGGCGATGAGTGGTTTTAAGACCAGTTAATGTGCTTTGAAATGGCGTTTGAGATACCATTTCATTGAAATACTGAGGTATTTGATATGCATTCGATGCAGAAGTTGATGGCATTGGTTGAACGGATTGCACATTGGATGGGAACGGCTGATGAGCCGAAGCCGCGAGAAAGAAAGCATGCAATGAGTTGTGCCAAAACTTCTGAAACTCTCGCATACAATTGGGTGAACACATTATCAAATAATTAACTAATTATTTAATTAGTATATTAAGAACACAAACAATAATTTAAGGAAGACTTCAGCTATGATTTGGAAGACTTTGGATTTATTGCGGAAGACTTGTTAAGGCACTGACGAACCATAGGATTGGAATCGTTTTTATCGCATTTACTTTTAGCCAAACATTTATTTAAATGAGAGGCAAATCATTTGTTTGGAAGACTTGGGTTTTGTTTGAAATTAGCATTAATTTTGAATTTAAGTCATTTTGTCGATCGTCTCAATTGAGACAAAACATAGTTTTGGCGAAAAATGATTTTCATTCAATCGATTTATCAGTTTTTGCGTTGATTTAAGTCATTATTCAGTTATTTTCTTAAACACAAGTTTAGAATAAATTGGAATACATTTCAATGAATTGTAACTTAATTTAGTGATAAAATAAAAACATTAAACAGGAATGTGAGGAAAGCTATGCTTTTCTCTTTCCTCCATCTTCTAAGCACTGAATCCAATCCCAGTTCGACCGCATCACTAAAGCTGAGCATCACTTGACATAAAATATTTTGACTTACGATCTAAATCTATGCTCTACTCTATTCTGTGTTCTACTCTCTAGTCTACTGAAGAGCTAACAGAGTCGGCAGCGAAAAGCACTACAAAATTGGCTGCTCTATAGTGAGCGCAGATTCACTTCTATTGGCTTTCAAAGGCGGGCAACAAATCAATAGAACTTCAATCAAAATACAAAGTCTACAAACAAACAAAAATAAAGATAAGAAGTTTTACTAAGATTACTAAGGTCATTATAGGTCATTATAGGCCATTATAGACTCTAGCATTCAATTGTCGCTCTCATAACAAACCATGTCTTCGGAATTAAATTATTGAAAAATATTCAAAAACAACGATAAATCAAATGCTGAGTTCAAAAATTGTGGGCAAACATCAAAATTTGGACTCTTTTGAAGGCATACAACTGATTATTTGAAACTATTAGTTGAAAGAATGGCCGGCAATAGAAGCGCTCATATTTCAAGAGTCAATTTTATGAGACATTTGACCACAAATTGTAAGTCAAAAGTATTGTGAAATAGAGATAAAGTAATTCAAAAGTTTGATTTGATATAAATAATGAGAATAAGAGTGAAGTCTGAATAGTCTTACTTTTGCGGTAAGTTTTCTAAAAACCATTCAGTTTTCTTACGGATGGAATTCGTATCCATTTTCTTAGTCAACGATTCTCTGAATTCTTTGACTTTTACTTCAATTTCTTCGGCACTAAATCTAAACAAAGAAAAACGATTCGAATAGAAAAGGGAAAGGTATGAAGAGAAGGACATACCCCTGTTGTTCCATTTGGTCTTCCATTTCCAGACATTTCAATTCAATTTGCCGTTTGTTCTGATGCTCTAAAATGTCTTTATTGGGAACTCTATTCAATTCTCTCTCTAATCGTTTGAAGTCGTCTTCACTTTTGTATTCAATGGGTTTTTTGATTTGTTTGACAAACGAGAGATTTCTTTGAACGTAACCATTAGTACCACTTCCACGAGCCGTTTGTAAACCGATTCCGTTATACATATCAACCGATTGCCGACAATTCGGGCCTTAATTTGAATTTAAGATAAAATCTTTGTTCTGAAAACCAGAAATATCTTCAAATGAGATCCAATCGTTAAATACAACAAACAATGAAAGAAATGAAAGACAAACCTTTAAATACGATTAAATCAAATTAAATCCAAAGAAATGTTTGGACAAAATGTGATACAAAACGCAATTAACGTTTAGTTTACAAAATGGGTATAAAATGAATGACACTTTCGTTCATATGTCTGGTATTGGCTTTCATTCATTAATTACGACAAATAACACATAAATAACGAATCTATTGATAGACAAAAAAGTTGATAATTGAAACCAAATTTAAAATAAATTCAAATTAAATTGATTTTCAATTGGTTTCAAAATTGCAAAAATAATTTATATTTTTATTAATTCATTAATTTAGCGAATAATACAGTGATTTATGCGTTGAGTAGAAGTAAACTCTGTTTTGATTACCGATTACCACATAATTCGCTGAAAATCATTATTTTGAGGCCATTTGAATGGATTGAATAAAAACATATAAATAGTAAAAACATTTACTAAAGTATATAAAATCAATTCGAGGCTCAAAATTGTAGTATTAGTGGGCGAGACGTTTAGCCTCCATATTACGAACGGCACTATAAAATACCGGAGTTCCAAAAGTTTTTGTGGAACTACTGATATGAAAGTGCACAGAATGAACAGTGTCTTGAAATTTGAGTCTTTTCTTTGCAATAACTGAAACATCGTTACGGCTGTGAACACATAGACCGGAATCACAGCATATGGAACGACAGACCCGTCTCTACCGAGAATTCGCTTCCATATGTAAAATGTGTAGTGCCTGTTGTCTGCCAACAGGTAAGGGTGGACGTAAGAGAACATCTTTATCACCCCAGCTATCAAAATGCTGGCACTTAACACTCTTAAGGGATATCTCAGAGTCAAAGCCACAAATTTTTTCATATTAGTTGGTGTAAAGATCCAGGGAAACCCGAAAAATGAGACAAACCCGAAAAAATAAGGCAATTGTGCCAAATGTAAGACCGCTTCGTGTGATAACCGGTCCCCCAATACTATTCCTAAGAGAAGGAAAAATAGTTTAAAAAGTTGACTACAATTTTGAATATAAATCCAAACCTTTATTAAAATAGAGAAATACAATAAAAGCGATTCCAACCGAAGCATATCCGCCACAAGTCATCAATAATTGAGGCGACGCTTGAATTAAAGACTTTACGATTGATTTCTTTCTCGATTTATCCGGAAATCGACTTAAAATCTGTTATTTCGAAATGATTTGAAAGAAACTGAATAAATATATTCAAGTATTTGACAATCAATAGAAAGAGAAGTAGAGAATGAAATACCTCTTCAGATAAAGTCTCAAATGTAAGCTATTTATAAGTTTTACAATATTTAAACAATTAGTTTCAGAGAAGAAGATGTTTGGCTAAAGTTGAAGGACTTGTGCTCACCTGAAGACTCGAATGCGCGGCTAAGAAGAAGATCCAAACAATGTTTGTCTGTCTGTAGAGTAGAGATATTGCGCCGAAGAGTGAGGACAACCACTCGTAGTTATTCACGTGAAACATATACATCAATAATACGAAGAATAGAGATCCGGGGTCTGTATAGTAGAGGAATGAAAAGAAAAACAGTGGCGGAAGTGTTGCCAAAGACACGGACGACAAGAGTAACATAAGTTTGGAAGTTCTCTACAGTGAAGAACACAAACAATAGTTTAAAACTAAAACATAAATAATAGCAACAAAACAAAAAGGGAACGGCACTTACCGGTGCGAACCGATGTATCTGAGCTGATATCAAATACATTAAATAACTGTTAGCACAGGTGAAGATCACATTCATTAATCTTAGGATAAAAAGTGGACAAATCTTCTTCTCGTCGTCCTCTCCGAACGCATATAATTCGGAAAAAGGCTTAAGAAATCCCAGTGTTGTCAGGTATAGACCCGGAGGTGTTGTTATCTTCGGGTTCCACTAAAAGACATATTTTGAGGTAATTTAAATGACAGAAATTGAGAGATCGATAGAAGACATACGTAACTGAAATTGCCCTTGCAAAAAGTCTGAGTCTGTTGAACGTGAAAAATTTCATCCATATATGGGTCGGGCAACTGGTCATTGATTAGTATCATGACTGCCAACACTGCAAACCCGAAGGCGAAGGCAATCAAGAGTACGATCTTATTGAACATAAGGTCTGTATTGGCTTTAATGCCTCCGTTTCTCTCATTTTTAATCATTTCAGTGTTTTTGTCCTTTTGTTGACTTTTATAGACATTTATTAAATATTAACTAAAAATCAGTTCCTTTAAAATGTTGTCAATAAATAGGTTTATATAAAATATTCTCATGAATTGAAATCATAGATGTCTTCAAAGATAAATATCGTATTATTATTGAGTGTTTTAGCAAATCACTAGCTGTCAGACAATATCCACGTGTAATGCTTTCAATAGCAACGCCTCCCCTCTCCAAACTCACCAATCCATAACTTCTCGCAAGTTTAATGCTCTTTTCAATTCGATAAATCACACTAAATATTAATTAGATTCAATTTTTCAAATTTATATGATCTATCAATAAATATGATCTATCAATAAATATGATCTATCTATAAATATGATCTATCAATTAATATGATCTATCAACTATTTGGAAAAAAGCATTTCAAACACGTTTCGGGAGATGAGTGAAAGAGCCTATCAAACCGCACCTCCAACTGTTGTGTTACACTACAAGCAAACCTTATGGTCTGCAAGTCCTCTGATTGCCTAATATTGTTGTAACGAATAATTGGTAACATTTTTATTGTGCATTCATTGGTTTGCTAGTTCAATGGCGTGGTTTGTTAGGGGAGATGCAGCTTGATTGACATTTTCATTGAAAAACCAAGATAACTCCTCCCTTTTTTAACTAAACTCCCAAATAGTAATTTCAAAGACACTTAATTCAGAAACTTATTTATTTTTGACAAATATTATAATAATTGAAATAATTTTGATGTAAGAAAACAATGGATGAGAGAGTTGTCTAACTATTTGCAGCATTCAAATCAATTTGGAGATCCTTTTCAGTCATTTGGTTGAAATGATTGAAGTCGACGGATGCGATCTCCTGCTGCCACGTCGGCCATAGTAACGGTAGTGCTGTTTGTACTTGTTGAGATTGTGTCACATAGTTCTCACAGACGACTATATATTGATTGAGTATCTGTTGGTGTGGCGCCTGACTCGTGAAATCCAAGACAGACATTAAAAATTTTCGGTAAAAACGTGACTGCGGTCTGAAGTCATCGATAAAGGCTACCATAAATGAGTGGCCGACCGCCAAATGCATTGAAATAAATTCTTCTGAACTCGGGTATAGGTTTCTGAGTCCTCCTAATCGGTTGATCTCTTGTAACCAATCGGTGACCAATTTTTTGTAGAAATCTCTATAAAACTCTTTAATCATTCTCTTTGTTTCCCGAAAAATAACCGACAGTTTGTTGAACTCGTCGTCGAATACAATGTAAAGGCTTTCAATTCGATCGACATATTGTAGACAAGTTCTGAGTGTACGGAATATGGGAACCCATCCCGGTTTGCACATACAATAACAGACACGTTTACTGACCAGGGATTGAATTTGCAATGAATGTACTTTTCTTATGAAAACTGCGATCGAATTCCTAATCATATAACAGTCGGCTTTTGCTAAATATAGGACTAAAACATCCAATACTTCCAAATAATAATCATATGTTTGATATATATCTCGAATCGAAACCAAAATATAAGACAGGTAAATATTTTCCGACTGCTTTAAAACATCTTCCAATCCTATGGTTAATGAGTCTATGAATGCTCTGAATTTAAATTTATTGTTTCCGTCATTTCTCCACCAGAAGTAAAGTCTTTGGTATTGGAAATAAGCGGAGACAATATTAGGCGCGTACTGCGAGTATGGATTCAACTCGTGGTCAGCTCTGCCCCAAAAGATTTCATAAAATTCATCGAAACTCTGTTCAATGTTTGCATTGATTTCAAAAAGAGTTTTATTCGGAAAATCTTTTCTCAGCTTTTGTTCGATAAGTCTTGAGTTCCAAATGAAGTTGAATTCTGTGGTTATCTGTTCGGGTCTTAGTTTGACCTTAGACTTGACCTTGAGCAATGAATTTATACAATTGGTTTGAATATCTGAGGCCACAAAATAAAGTTTAAGAGCGAAGAAAATCGTCAAAACTTCTCTCATTTGTTCCAAATTTTTTCGACGAATCAGTTGTTCATCAAATTTGAAATCAAATTCTGAGTTATTAGCGAAAGCACTGAAGTCTGTGTCCATAGTTTTGAAGCATTGAAATACATCGACAAGTGATGGTAAAGTGTTAATCATTGGAATACTCGGCTCCACTATCCGAACAAATTTGTAGATTGAAACGAAAGTTGAGAGCAAATCATTGTAAATGACCCTCACATTCAATGGATTGTCATTTAATCCCATTTTTAGAACATTATCTCTAATCGACTTAATATATTTGTCGCCCATTTTATATGAGTTTTCATAGTCTTCGGTGAAGAGATAGTCATAAGACGTTAATTTGTTTGCCATTCGCTTATCGTAACTGAGTTTGAGATAAGTTCTGAATTGTTTACGACTCGTTTGATCCAATTCTTTAAACCATTTTTTGTTATCATCTTTACTGACTAATGAGGTTCTTGTGGAACACCATAAATGTAGTTCAGAATACAAACGGTAAAAGTTGCAAATATTTTCGATACAGACATCAGAAAAAGGATTTACATCCGATTGAAGCCATAGATCTGCTAATTGTATCTCATTTCTGATCAAATTATACGTTAAGCCATTCAAAAATCTTGGGTCCGGAAAACTGTTATTATATTGACCTTTGAACTGTTGATTTTTCAAATAGAAGTTCTGATACATAGTATTCCTGTAATCATTGGCGCAATTCATTAGTCGTAGAACTGGCGTTGGAGGAAGTGTTTGATTTGGTTGAAGATTGAGTCCGGCCTCATATGCACAGAATGTGGACGCAAAAAGATAAATGTCCGCCACATTTGTTCGGTCCTCTAGAAAGAGCTGATTGTTTTGAACTAATAGGAAGCGATACATTGGATTGTAGTAGAAGAAGGCGTTCCAATTACACCATTGACTGCACAGACAAATTTTGTCATCAAAATTGTCGGTAAATCTGAATCCTATTTGCAAATCATTGAATTTTACATCATTTCTCAGAATAGCTTTGATTCTTGAATAGCCTTCTTCTTCATCGGTCATCGATTGAATGCTCTGAAGAATATTTTCGGGAGCGATAGGGGGTGACCAAAAAGCTTGTTCTGTGATCTGTTCCACTCTTTTGCGAATATATGTCACTCTATATTTGCGGCAAATGCGTCGATGGGTTGGCCCAACATTTGGTCGGTTTCTATAACTTAGAAGTCTTTCTCTAATCATATAAATAATTGAATGCAAATGAAATTTAGGGCCAATTTTTTTGTCGCTTTGATTGACGACATTGAAGTTGATTTTGATTAGAAGTCGAACACCTCTTCCGAAATAAAACCAGTCTTCATATCCTTCGACAGGTATTTGGTCGTATGAGATGGCGAACTGATTCAATTGACTCCAGGCCATTTTCCATTGGCTTCCTTCTAAAATGATGACAATATCTATCTTTCGTTTTCGATTATTTATCAAATCATCGAAAGGCATAGTTTCGAAATACTTGACATTTGTTTGCAAAGGTTGAGTCGTATTGAGTGGAATCCATTTCGATTCCATCAAACCGTTAATTATGATAATCTTAGGATTGGTGACAAGTCTTCTGCCTCTAAACAATTTGACGCCAATCGTTACTTTGATTTTTTCTGTACTCAAAGAATTCAATTGGTTTGCAATCATGGTTTGGTCGAAGTTCTGAACGCCATAAAGAGTTTGCATTGCATTCATATATTCGGCAAACTTTTGTTGATAGAGTTGAGGACAGATTCGCTCGTATTCTCCGAATGAGATCAAAAAGATTTTCAAAGCTCTTGATAGGGCCTGAGATGTGTTGAAATTGGTATCCACCACCTGATCGGTCCTAAAATCTTGAAACTGTTGTTTAGCGACTGTTTGTGGGGCTCGGGGTGCGACTGCCATCTTTACAATAGGCTGACGATAGGTTGTGACTCAGTTTAATCAAAACTTATTCTGAGTTTAGATAGTTTAGAAAAGTCTGTTACAAACATTTGTAAAAAATGTATTTAAATCGCGAGACCTTTTCTCAAATACTGAAGGAAAAAGTCTCGCCCTTCCCTTCATTGAGAATATTATTCATTTCAAACACTTTGTATTCTAGTACTGAATATTAATCGACTTTAGGTTCACGAAGAATATTAGTCAAAGAATTCATTGAATAATGGATGGATTGTCTTCCATTAAATTCTGTAATTCAAATATATATTTAGAGACATCACAATAATCGAAGATATTTTCCTTTTCTTTAAAGTCTTTGTGTTGTCAATGGTTTCATCTGATACAGGCGCAGGCCGTCGGTACCAGTCCCGAGGGTATCGATGGTCCACGGCTGTATTTAGGGACGAACTCG
>JAQFXL010001587.1:0-11323 GCA_034693445.1 Edwardzetes edwardsi
AGTAGATAATGACAATAGGCTGACCAACCCATTTTTTGTTAAACCTGGGCAAATGTGAAAAAGTGCCTAAAATACCCTGAATATTCCCTTGACACGTTTTATCACTTGTATTTGATTTAAAACATACAATAAATGTATTTTCAAATGGATTTTTAGAGCTAATAAAAGCTTATAATTATATTTTACACACGTTTTGAGTTTAATTTAATAACAGCTGTAATTGTGTCGATTTAAAGCCAAATAACGGCAAAATGTGAAGAATGTTAGGCATATCTTTTCACTGCTCTGTTCAGATCCCAAATCGGATGAGTTTACCGTCTCTGACGTCATAAAGTCTCTAACGTTACAAATAGTCATTTGTAGGCACTTATAAAGTTCGGTAAAGCAGTCCTCAGGACATGATTCGGACGCATACCGACTCTTTGGGTTAAAGATATAACCACTAAAAAAGTGACAATTTTTGAACGCTCTGCAAATGAATGAGTCAATGCTTTTTGTGGTTTCAAAAAATGTCACAGTTTTACAACAAATTGCAAAAAACAAATTCTTAAATATCCATATCTGTGCTCAAATCAATTGTTTGCAACCAATTTTTGCTTGGATCGAGTGCCAAAAACTGAATACCTTTGACATTATGGTAACAGTATGAGCATAGGGGAAGCCAGGGCCTAGCAATTGCCTTGCCATAACTGAAAATTGCCTTATTATCAAAGTTTCCCAGAGCGAATATTTACTTTATTATGAAATATCAAGAAGGCTCAAAGGCCTGCGGTTAATGGGTAGCCTTTGGATCCGCCGGTGGATCCAAAACGTGTTCAAAGCCAGAACGTGTTGTACCCATGTCTATGAAGACAATTGCGTAGCAGATCCTCAATAGGTTTATATAATTTTGTTTGTTATTAATTAAAAAAATAAAAATGTCAGCAATTAATCAAATTTTTCAATCAATTATTTTAGATTCAATTAATTTGATAATATCTGTCGTCAGTGACGTCACAAATAAATTGATTTGTAATTCGATTCTATTCGATGACTAGTTTATCACAAAAAAACTCAATTAAAGGCTGAGCCGTCTGTTGTCGGCCATACTTTTGAATCAATTCTTCATTTTTAGTGTTGAAAATGGTTTCAAAGAGTTATGCATTAATTATATGTGTCTTAGTATTGAACGATCAGCTATTGGGAGGACTGTCTCAGGATCCGGTCCAACAGAGAGCTGCCAAGAAGGGTGAAATCGACTTTGATTTGGGAAAGTATGGCTTTCCTAAAAAGGGCAGATTTCCTGGAGCGGGAGGACCGCTCGGAAATATAATTGGAACCGGAAATAGCATTACATTAAAAAAGGGTCGACTGAGTGGTTTCGCCAAACTCATAGACGACAGAATGATAAATATCGACAGGTTCGGTAACCCATATGGAGGTATGCCTGAAGATCTGTTGGGTCATGTCAGATTCTGTGCGTAAGTATTCTGTCCTCAAAAGGTTTAAATTTGATTTGAATCGCAATTTGTTGTCTGTTTCAGTGAATTCGTATACAGCGGTGTATTTATTCTGGTTTTCCTCGTAATCCGTTATCCATTGAAAATCTTAAGCAAAGCCGTGCTGTTGAGCGGTGCTCTCGGCTTCATTCTGAGTTATGCCAATTGGTGTATAAACCCCCTGTCATTCCTCGAATTCACTAATAACGGAAAGAAAGTGAACGCACATCTCGAAAGACTGTCTCAATTCAAAGAAGAGTTTAAGAAAAGAATCATCTGGATCACAGATAAGGCACAGCATTCGGACAAACAGATGTATATTTGTTGGTAAGACTGGACTATCTGACCTTGATATTTTCATATATTACATATTTATAATTGTATTCTTAGCGCTCATCACGAATATAAACGCAAAATCTACAACGAAGTGCCCGAAGCGGTCAATTTTGCTAAATTCTACCATGTTGGACTCTATAAATTGCCCGAGTTGGTTTGGTGGTATGTCTCACATCTGTTTTACTTTCAACGAAGACATTGATATTGAAATTGATCTCATATTTAGCTGGAAATACCAAATGGGTTCGAAGGCGTGCGCCCGATGCGACCTCTCCCCTACTGATGAGGAACCGGACCGAGTAGTTGCGCAATCATTTTATACCCATACTTTTGAGCTGTTGGACACCTTTTTGTAATTGAGTTAAGTTTATCCAAATTTACTGATTTATACTCAATAAAATTGGTTAATTCTGACCTTGCTCATTCAATTTGAATGAAGAGTGAAAGAGAAGCGAAATAAAGACTACCCTCTCCTTAAAAAAAGCTATTCAAACATTTATATGTTAATAGGTTTTAAAAATTCAAATGTTTGAACCATTCCTACAAATATAATAGTATTTAAGTAATTATTGATTGAATGAGAGGACAGTCACCACAAAACTTGACTCTAATTTAGATCAAACGAATGCAAAGTCAGTGAATTTGAAGTAATTTTTATTACAAATATTCGTCTTTTGAAAAACACGATTATATTGAGATTATTTGATAATAAGAATCATTCGTCGGATTATTATTTAAATCATATTTTGAAAGCATTTCATAAATATTTGTGAATTTAAGTGAAAACAAACGATAAGTACATAAATGTATACAAAATATATTAGGATTTCTATAAATTATTCCCCAAATAAGTGTTTGAAGTCTATCATCAAAATTCACTCAAAATATGCCAAAAACGTGAGATTTTTATCCAAATTTAAACAAAAATTGAAATAAAGAAAAAAAGTTTTTCTAAGGGATAGTGGGTTAGCCAGTGCTGAGTTCGTTACCATTTTTTTGGGATCCATTATTGTGATGCTTAAGCCGTAGCCGGAGTCATACGTTTGGGTTCCTTTCCCAAAGTGAGCGAAGAGTTGGATCGCTTTCTCATGAGTTGACTTTTGTGAGCCTTCAATCGGTTCTGCATTTTCTTCCGCTCTTTGCGTTTGAGTTTCTTTTGCTTACGTTTATTGGCTTTCATCCAAAACCCCAACTCTTCATCGCTGGACAACATCCGAGCCGTCACTTCTTTGCCATTGAAGATTAGTTTGTGAACCACTTCTTCGCCGATCACTTCCTTATTCAAATCTAAGACTTTCTGAGCCATCGAACGATCGCTGAATTGAATCAAACATTTGCCCGAAGAATCGGATGAGACGTAAACTACTTTTCCATAACCGGAGAAGAATTGTCTGATTTGAGTCGATTTTTTCTTCTTTTCTTTTGCGACTACTCTTCGGGGAATACCTTTCAATTGGAGAACAGTTCCCTCGATTCCAACGGCCGCTCCTCTCTGTTGAGTGTCCATCGAAATGGTTTTCATCTTATCGATCAGATCTCCGTTATTGAGAACAGCCTTTGAAGCCATCGGTTTGCGATTACGTTGTTTTTGGATCCGTTTGGTCTCTTTAATCAGTTCCGCGCCTTTGAATTTGAGCGCCGACTTATTGATGACCATTTCGACCATATTTTTATCGGCGAACGTAATGATTACACAGCCATTAAACTGACGGCTTTCCTTCAATCGCATCATTTGAATGTTGAGAACAGACCCCAACTGTTGCGACCACTCTAACAGCTCATCCATAGTGGTGTCAAATGGAAAGCCCTTAACCTTTACAGACAACTCATTGAAGTATCGCTTGACGTCGGCATCCATTTCAGGAACGGGTCTATCGGTTCGGCGTCTGATTTTGCGGCCGTTTGGGTCCCATTCAATGACATCGGATTGGAATGCCATCAATGCTTGCGTTAGAAGACTCTTATCGTTATTAACCAATGATTTCAATCGATTGAATTTCATCAGTGTTTCGATGGACAGCCCTTTCGTTTCAAAAGTCAATCATATTTTAAGAGAAATTCATAGTTTTATTGATATTAAATTGTTTTTCATAGAGTGTCAAAATGATCTTGCTCATTCTTATCAACAGATCATCTATTAAATCATTCAAAATAAAATTGAAATCCAATTAATTGATTGATTGCTTACATCCGAAGTCCTTTTGAGCCATACTTTTGATGAAGTAATCAGTTCTCAGATTAATATCAGAGAAATAATACTCCAATTGATGGATGACTTTAGTCTTAAGATTGTTGTCAATGGATATGATTGACGGCATCTTTCACTCAAATTAAATGACTGATTGAGAACTGAATACAGAAATGGCGATAATGTCCTCAATTGTGGCCTAAAGTCATCGATGCTATCATTTCTCTGATCGTCTGATCCTCTTATGAGTCAATCATATATCGCGTATTTATCACTCATTTGAAGACCCATAGCTTTGAACTTAACTTGTTTCAATTTGCATAATGATAAAAAATTGTCAACTTAAACTCCCCTTGTGCACTTCTATTTAGTTTTGGACATTTTGAGAAAGAGTTTAAAAGTCAACTGTATTTTTAAGCGCCTTTTTAGAAACTTGCATGATTAATTAATGAAAATATTGATGACTTAATAATGAGCATGTTAAATCAGTTGGAAATTGTAAGTTAGACATAAAACTTATAAACAATTATTACAAATAAAAAGACGGCTTTCCAATAATTCAATTGAAAATAAACTTCTTGTTTTGAAAAAGACCTTTCGCCTAATGATTTGATTTTGAATAGAGTTCTAAACTTTATTGATTTGATGGAAGCCTTAAAAGATAAGACAATTGATTAATAACAAGAATAACCCAGTTTTTAGATATACTCTATTATTATCTTTTATTAGGTTTTCCCTCACTTTGGCGTTGAATTAATTGAAAATTAATAAAAATATTACACTTTTTTCATAATTTAATTGAATTATTAGAAGAATAACACATCGATTGAAATCTCAATCGTTGTTATCATTTGATCTGAAATAAAGTCATTAACTCAACGATCAAATGAAAAATCATTTTCACATTATTGATATTCTGGGCTATGATTGACACTAACTATCGTTAATTCCTTTGTTTCTGCAATATATTGATAAAATAAATTGAGTAATGAAAGAATATCATTGAATGTAAACAATGGCTGATCGAATTGAGCTAGATTAGATTATGATTATGTTATAGGAAAGCCTAAGGACAGGACAAAAGAACTGAAATCAGGATTTTATCAACGCACAGATGACCTCATTTATCAAGGATATCCATATTATGGTTCCCATAAATCCTAGTTTAATTTGAACAGAATAAAATTTAGCTTGCTATAACAGAAAAATTGCATGCTCTAAAACAATTTGAAAAATGCCAAACAAAATGAACATAACTCGGACCTCGGTAATTTTGAAATAAACTCATATTTGATTGATCCTGGTTGTGTTATTTTGGTGATGCCATTATTGAAGCAATATGATAGACATCAACAAGATAAGTTTGGAATGCCTTATAAAGAATTTGTTTGACAATAATATCAAAACGCGCTGACAGTTAAAAAGGGTTAGAAATGAGTTTGAGTTTGAATTTCATTTATTTGATGTGAAATTAAGTTTTGAAAGTCATTAAAATGGAAATAAATCCTGTGAATGAACTTCCGTCACATTCGGATATTAGCGGCGCTAAGGGAATGTCAGATATGGTGTCCGAAACGGCAGCCAAACTTGCCTTACAATCATCCGAAGATCATAAACATTCGCGGACTGGTAGACATCTGAAGAGATTCAGTGAACAGTTGACTAAAAAGATAGCATTAAGTGAATTGAAAAGAGAGAAAAATAGTGGCAAAAGAGATGACAAAGAGTTGGACAGAAGAAATCAATTGAAAGAATTGTATGCATCAGAAGATAAGAAATATCAGATGAAAATTAAAGGACTGAATACGATCGCTGAGATCATAATCAATCCCAACGAAAACAACCAGGTTCTTATTTTTGTCACAAAATTTTACTTTTGTTTCGATTTTTGATTTTATCTCTGATTGCACTTTAGTTTGTGTTTTGATTTTATTCTCGCAAACAATTCATTGAAGTTCTTATGAAATATTGTTATTAAAAATATTTATTTTCATTCATTCAAATCAGAAACCAAAACAATAGTTATCTTTGAAGGAAATTATTGAGTAAATCGACATAAATCTCTTGAGTTTCAATGTTGAGGTATAGCTCCGGGTATAGAAAGCTAATAAAGTATATGATATCTCAACTCTTAAGTACTTAACTGATGCCATATTCATGGCATTAACTTTTTTAGCAAAGGTATGAACACATTTGCATAATTTAAATGTTATCAAAGGATTGGAATTAGGTCCTTGGGTATTTGAAAACATATCTAGAAAATAACGAAAGTGTTCTGATAAATACTTGGACTTTGAAAAAAATACCTTTCCCTCACCAAACAAACAATACTTATCTAATCTTTGTAATCCTCACAATAGAACAATTAATTAGGTTTTTAATAGTGAAACAGAGCATCAGTTCATTCATCAGATATTAAAGTTTTTTTTGTGAACAAATCATTGATTTTGATTTCTTTTTATAAATACCAAGAGTGAGGATCCATTTGATTCAAGAATATTAGCGATGGATTCGCCACCAATTTTGGACTCGAATGTCGATAAAATAGAATCACTCGATTGGAACAAATTGATGGTTGAAATCCGTTGCCTTAACTTTTCATATAAGAGAAAAACCAAATTCATCGACAACTTGAATATGTCTGTTCCCAAGAGTGCAATGTATGAAATAATTAGGGTTCAAATGGAAAACATAATTAAATTCTGATTTTCCATACAGTTATGGACTTTTAGGTCCGAGCGGTTGTGGAAAGACAACTCTTCTCAAAATAATCTTAGGTTTGATTGCATTTGAATTTAAATTGAATCCAAATTTGATTTATGTTTGAACTGAAGGCCTTATGAAAGCAAATAGAGGTTCCGTCAAAGTTAATGGCAAAAGACCAGGAGACCCTAACAATAATATTCCGGGCACTGGAGTGGGGTTTATGCCTCAGGTGATTATTAATTAATACTAGCCATATGTTTTCTCAATGAATACAGTTTTAATGGTTTTCCAATTCTGGACAGGAATTAGCACTCTATCAAGAATTCACGTTAAATGAAGCGCTCAGATATTTCAGCAGAATTTATGGTATGACTGACGAAGAGATAGTTTATCGGACAAAGTTTTTGGTCGACTTTCTTGATCTGCCCGATCCGGACAGACTTATATCCGAAATGAGGTATAAATTTGAAATTATTTTCAGTTTTAGTTAATTTTCAATTTTGATGACTACCAGTGGAGGACAGAAAAGACGGGTCTCTCTATCCTTATCTCTTGTACACAATCCTCCACTTCTTGTTTTAGATGAGCCGACAGTTGGAACTGATCCGGTCTTAAGAGAAAGGTTTAATAGTTTAATTTAAATTTGATTCTCAATTAATCATTATTTGGGACAGAATTTGGGAACATTTGGTAGTTTTGTCCCAAAAGGAGTCGACAACAGTTATAATAACTACGCATTACATAGAAGAGGCCCGAAGAGCACATGTCGTATCACTGATGAGAAAGGGACAGCTTCTGGTCGAACATTCGCCACAACATTTGCTCAATTTCTTGAACGCACAGAATTTGGAAGATGTGTTTCTCAGTCTCTGTAAGGAAAACCCCGACAAAGCGGCACAAATGCCACCAAATTATTACCAAACGAGAAAAGCTGGTACTAATAATGATAATACCCTGATTAAATTGACTAAAGCCAATGCTAATGAGGTGAAGACTAAACCCGTGTCCACTAAGCAAAGAATTAAGAATCAAACGAATAAAAACTATATCAGACTTATAAGAAACAAACCGTAAGTTTTGATAATTAATTCAATTAATGATAAGTTTGTCATTAAATTGTATTTTCTTTGAACAGTCTATTAGTTTTTCAGACAATTTTGCCCACTTTTTGCATTGTTATCTTCTTTTTGTGTATCGGAACCAAACCTTTCAACTTGAATATTGGTGTTTTCAATGAAGAATTCGACACAGCACATCTGCGAAATTCAACCCTGCCTACTTTGAGCACAGAATTCTTGGCATCCATTGATAATAGAACAATATTTTTAGTAAATTTTAAACTCAATGTTTATTCAATGATTAAGAACTGAATATTGTTTTTTGAAACATCAGAAACATTTTTCATCAAAGGATTCGGCAATTGATGCTGTGCTACACAACAACGATATATTCGGAGCGCTTATTATTCCCACGCATTTCACTCCGAGTTTAGGCAAAAGATTTCTTGCAATGACCAAGGCCACTGATGAAGACATAAACAACAGCACTATTTTATTCTATGCCGACTTCACCGGTAATACTGAGTGTTTGCTTTGAGAGACAAACGACTTATTAAATCATTTTTTGTGTTTTCACATAAGATATGATAATTACGGAAACCATTACTAAAGCTCTAATTGAAGCGGAGTTCCGATTTCAAAGACATGTGATCTCAAAGTTTTTTCAGATGACCAGCAATTCAAGTAACAAAATACAGGAGCGAATATTCGACCCTCTCGTCAAATTTGTAAATCCACCCGTCTATGGCTCATTTGACCCACAGTTCCGTAACTTCATGTGTCCGGGAATGATACTTGCTGTCATCTATGTTATGGCTATGGGTTTAACTGCGCTGTCACTTGTAATTGAACGCAAAGAGGGTCAAATGGAGAGGGCACTCGTCGCTGGCGTCAAACAGCACGAGATTCTGATCTCCCAGGTGATTCTTCAGTTCATTATAGTCGTTATTCAGACAACATTGCTGTGTATCTTCACGTTTGGCGTATTCAAGGTGCCGGTTGAGGGTAATTTTGGGCTGATTGTCTTGATAATACTACTCCAAGGCTTGACAGGAATGTGTTACGGTATTCAACACATTAGTTTCGAGGGAAAACACATTTCTGATAAAACGTTTGTTTTTAGGTCTTTTGATATCTGCAATATGTAGTAATGAAAACTCGGCGGTTATGGCAGCGCTCGGCTCTTTCTATCCCTATTTTCTACTGTCGGGCATTATTTGGCCGCTGGAAG
Organism: Edwardzetes edwardsi; assembly: GCA_034693445.1. Lineage (NCBI taxonomy): Eukaryota > Metazoa > Arthropoda > Arachnida > Sarcoptiformes > Ceratozetidae > Edwardzetes > Edwardzetes edwardsi. The sequence continues at coordinate 8,998 of JAQFXL010001587.1, forward strand.
GAATGCCATTCGTAATAAAAATATTCAGTTATTTATTACCGCAGACTCTGGCGATTATATCCTTACGTAATATTATGCTAAAGGGATGGTTCTTAAGCTATACATTCGTATACCTGGGCTTTATTTCGACAATAATATGGTTGCTTATATTCCTAACCATTGCGGCACTGATATTGAAAATAAGAGATAATCCGTATTTTATGCATATATTTAGTAAATGACAGCAAATTTTCGATAAGAAAACTTACTTTTTATAACAATTTTCATTGAAACTTGAATTTAAAAAAAATTATCTGAAATTTAATTAATTAATTATACGATTAGTTGAAACCAATTAAATACTATTATCATCTGATTTTCACCTTTTATTTCATAACCTGAAAAGATTCGAATCTAAAATATCAGTGAATTCACGGATTTTTCAAACATAAACACATTTTTAATCCACTTTTTCAACACTTATATAATTTAGTATTTGTTAAGAAAAATATTAATAAATAAAAGTTTTGTTTTTTTCAAAATAAAAGTATCAATCATTTTATGAAAGAATCGCCGTTTTGTTAATCGGTTATAAATTGGTTCATAAGAAAAACATTTATCAAATCAAATGTTAATATATTTATTTCCATATAATTTGGTTTTTCATTGAGTGAAGAAATTTTGATTTCATTGAGCGCTCGATTATTTTTTTTTGATTTGAATCCAGGACATTGAATGGATTGAAATCGAGTTTTTCTACTAAAGGATTACTTGGATTTTAAGGTCTTCCCTTTTTTTTACTACACTTTTCATAAGCAAAATATTTTGATTGATTAAAAGATAGTCTTATTTTTCATCAAATAATTTCATCGTTAACTGTATTTATGATCAATTACTATGACTTTGAACGCAAACTCTTAATTGAAAGTAAATATCTCTTTAGTTCCGATTAATTAATTCAGATTTTTTGCAATTAGTTAATTAGTTTGGGTTTTATATTAGAAATCAATCGATTTGATCGACATTTGAGTGGTTTCATAGATTATTTTAATATTCTTTTTTCGATAATTATTCAAAAACTTAATAAAGTTTTTTTTTCATTAAAATTGATGACAATCTATTGAGAAGAGATGATGAATTACCAAGTTCACATAAGACACAAAATTTGAAGTTAATTTGCAATTCAATGGTTGGTCATTAAGGTAGGGCTGTATTTGTATAGTTTTATTAGAGTTAAGAAATGATTTATGACTTTTGATTTCGAGGGTTAAAGTTTTGATGGATTTTTTTGATTGCCTGAGAAATCACGTCTGGCTAAAAGTTTGACCTTGATATTTGGAAAGTTTTCAGTGGGAAAATTTGGATCTATAAAGTAATTTGAGTCAACTCTTTCATCATTCCTTATGATTACTTAAAATAGATGTTAAAAATGTTTTTATATAAATTTCTTAGATAGAAATCAAAGATATCAATCTTTGGCGAAGGAATGGGTGGTGGGAATGGGTTAGAATTTTAAAACATATTTTGACTGAAGAGAGCTTTTAACCTGAAATAAAAATAAATATTGAAAAGTCTCTCTCCTTGTCCACAAAAATATTCGGTTTACCCTCTACTCGCCGAATGTCATATTGTCGAAAATTAATTAGAGATTGAGTTAAAAAAAATTAAGATTTATTTTTTAATTCAAATTATTATACATTTTGTTAAGAATAATATAATTTAATTGACGAAGAATTTTATAATCAAATAAATTGAATTTAATATTTAGATTAAATTTGTATATTTTAATGCATGAAAAATTTCAAATTCATATTTCGTCAATATGAAACCTTGCTAATTCCCTTCGGCAAAGCGAGTCAAACTTCTTTGGCTAAGTGGGTTATCTAAAACTTTTGGGCAAGTGTTACATAATTTTTCGGCGATATGGGATTCAGCATTTCGAGATTCGGCGAATAGAGGGGGTACCAAATATTCAGACTAATAATTTTGAGTCCAGACATTGAATATCCAAAAAATAAAACAAACTTTAGATGACCATATAAAAAGGACTGGGTTGAAAATTGCATTTCAAAAGACTATTCTTAGTTTAAGGCCTTAATTTCATTAAATTACTGAATAGAAAATGAAAATTCTGGTAATTTTAGTCCGAATTTCAAAATTAATTTATTTTCAATTATATTTATATTCCTTTTGTTTTGAACTCAATTTAGATTTTATCAGCCTTTTTGGGAGTAGCTGTGGCCGCACCAGCACTTGTTGGTCGTAGTCTGCTATTAAACACCGGTACCTTGGTCAGAGGAGGTGGCGGAGGTGGTTGGGAAGGCAATGGGGGTTGGGGTGGACCCGG
>JAQFXL010001588.1:0-11317 GCA_034693445.1 Edwardzetes edwardsi
GGGTTGGAAAACGCGGCCCTTTTATTGGCGGCCACACAGAACGGACAGTACGACTTCAATAAAGCCCACACTAATGTCTGTAAGTATCGGTGGACAGCCACAAATTGGCATTGCTTAGAGGGTTATTCTAAAATGGTTTACCTTGTTTCTAATGGCACAGTGGTGTCGGTGCGATTAGTTGACGCGAAAGTTGCTGGGGTTAGAGAAATGCATTTTCCGACCGAAGACACGGTAGTAAACACTGCCTGGATGGTTATGCAGGAGTCTCTTACTCTGCCATTACAGACCTCAATCACTAGTTCCGCATCTAAGCCAGGTATATATTTAACAGCTGTTCCTTTTGCTCAAACATACATTTCCTCTGATTACTGCTATAATGGCTATGAATTTGTCGCTCAGGTGTACTGAAAGTCGTATTCCTGGCCTACCGTAACGTTCAAGACTTCCTAATCCCACTGAACGGTACGGCACCCGCCAGTACAACACTATCAGCACATCCCTCGCCTTTATCGCTGCCTTCAGCGGCCGGCGTTCAGTCATCGCATTCCATAACACAGCCATCGATAACATCGATGACTACCAGTCCTTCAAAACGTGTGATAAACAGCAAAGTGATGACCCTATCCCTGGTCGGTGAGACAAACAACGCATTCAACATACGACTCGCACAACCCATTCAGCTACAGTTCAAACACTTGATTGAGGAGAATATGTCTAACCCTCAGTGCGTTTACTGGGACTACAATATCAGGTAATTACCACTTATTCCGTGCAAAAAAAGTGAACAAGAACATAATCTTTATGTCTGTCCTCTACAGCGAATGGTCATTGAACGGCTGTTGGATCCTTGAGCACAATAAGTCACACACCCTTTGCAACTGTAATCACTTGACCAGTTTTGCGCTCCTCATGGATATGAACAATGGAAAAGTAAGAAATTCACCTTGATACTTGATAATTTTTTGATAATCCAAAACTAACCACGTGAATTTTTATCTGACCAGCCGCCAGCCATTGTGGACGACCCTTCGCACCGGTATATCGTATATATCGGGTGTATTATATCTCTTGCCTTAATTACGTTGACATTAGTTCTGCTGTTGTTTTATAAGTAAGTCTTTCATTGATTTCTTCATATTTTTGGATTATATTTAAATCAATAGTAGTTTTAATCAATAACTTTCTATTCATGGCATAAAAATTGAATATCGATTTAAAATACTCTTGGAAACAGATACTAGGCTTCAGTGGTTTCATAGCCTACTTACAGAATATTCAGTCAATGAATTCCTTGCTTTTAATTAGATTTTAAATTATGATAAGATTTCTTATATTAAAAGCTCTTTTCAACTGAAAATTCTTCACTCAATTCATCTTTGAATGAATGGATGAAATATTTTTCGCTCTACTTATTGGCAAAAGTTATGAAATATTTAAGATTAAAATTCTTTGCGAAACCTTTTGATATGAGATTTCTCTCAAAACATAAGTCTTTTGATTGAATTTCAATTCAAAGGAAAATATATTTCAAAAGAAGTTATAATTTAATCAAACATTTAATTAGTGAAAGAAAATTAATTTTCAAAAAACAACATAAATATCAATTAAATACATTTTCAAACCCTTCCTCCCTGTGCTTCAGGTCGCAGATCAAAGTCGCACATTCAAAGTCGTTGGCTGGCGCTCCCCAATGGCTGCCCAAATGGTTTCGCGGCTCGAAGCCACTGCCTTCTGACCATACAGCACAGGCCGGACAGACGGCCGACTTGTTCACCATAGCCACACAGAATGGCAACATTGTGACACAGCCACCATCGCCAATGATCCGGGCCAGTGGACACCACCACAAAGGCCAGCTACAGTCAGGCCTCAACCAAGCAGGATCACTACAACAGCTCAGTGTGGGTACCCCTACTCAGACTCCTCATCTCACTTATCAGTCTCCCCCACCAGGTATTGCACACCACCAAAAAAGTACCGCTCATTCACTACTACTAATCTTTGAGCACTTCCTCACTTATTCTGTTCGCTTGCGTTCTAAACCATTTGAATGATTTCCTAACCATTTGTATGACCACTGGCTCTGTCCTTCATTTCGCACAGCATTTTTTTCCTCTATTAATACTTATAGGACTCAATTCCTATTTATTCTGTGCTCTAATGTCTTGTCATTCCTCCGGATCTGATTCTTTGGGACATTAACTCAGTTTTAATCTATTCTTAAGACATAACAAAATGTTTGACTAAAGTTTGAAAACAATTTTTTTGCGTCAAAACTAACCCATAGTTTGTCGCAAAAGGGATGAAGTCTTTGAATGATTTGAAATATCGATCGAAGAAAAAAAATCTTATTCTGGGTTTAATTTTCTTTAGTCTTTGTTTACCCGGCGCTGGCAGTGCTTGAGCTTAAGTGCAATTTGATCTACAGCTCCATTAACCCAATATTAGACACAAAGACGAGTAAAAGGAAAGTAAAGACACAAAAAAAAATTTGCGAAAAACTTTTAATTCATTAGAAACGCAAACCTAATGTCGAGTGAAATGTCTGCAAAAGAAACCCAAAGTTTTGTCAATTTTTTGCTCAAATCTCTAATAGAAATGTGATTAACGTTTGTGTTGTTTTCCAGTCAAAGTTTTTTAAGCAGTTTTTTTTGGCTGAAATACCAGTACTTTTGCCGACAATCACTACTTTAAGCCCTTATTTCAGTTATTTATTTCAATTTTATTCTTATTTAATGTTTAAGTCATTTGAAATGACTTATAAAGAGTCGGAACTCTGTATTCAAACATAAATTGTCTGAAGATTTGAATTGAAAACAATTTTTATTTTTCTCTTAGTTTTCATTTAAAACATATTTTTTTATTCCTTTCTTTGAAATGAAAGAAAGTTTTTACTTATGTTTTCATTTTTTTGTCACTCAATTCAATAGATTTTTATATAAGCCATATAAACACTGTATATATTTCATTCTGTTCCTTATCGCCCTGTCCTATCGCTTTCCCCTCCCTATTCAAAAACTACCGGCGCTCTTATGAAATGCATATTTCCATATATTTAGTGTAATTCAAGCGAAAACACAATTGAATTCTCGATTTTTTGCCAGTTTTTTGGGATATTTCGTTGTTATTCACGGCTTTCGGAATAAAAAGTGATTTTTAAAGTCAAAAACGAAGAGAAAATTTATTAAAACTTTTTTCGTTCAGCCATTTCTTCAGCCATTCCTACAGTAGTTTCCATATTTACCGATGTTTTTGACTCCAACTTTCCTGAGATTCTGTCGAATAGTCTTTCAGTTGAATAGGTTTTTGAGAAATATTAGGAAAACCTTTGAATTCAAGTATTTCTTAACTCAAATGTTTGCAAATCTTAAGAGAATTTTGAATTTTATTCGTGTTTTTCGGTACAGAATTGAAACTCATTTAAAGGAAAAGTTTTTTCATTCAATTCTTTTAAATATTTAATTGAAATTCTGATCTGTTTTCTGACAAAAGACTGAATTTTTTTATGAAATCATTTGAATCTCATTTGAGTTTTGAGTCAAAGAAAAGGAAATGAATAATAAAAACATTTCCTTTAATTTATTGAATAAATAAATTTAAGGGAAAGTTGTCTTTAGAATAAAGGACAGAATAAGAAGCAAAAAATATCAAACAAATCATGTATTTCGCTGACGAATAAACTAATGTAATAAATAAAAAGATAAATCAATTCAAACATTTAGGGGAAGGCTAGGGATGTGCCGATCAGCATATGTTAGCCTATTAAAGTCAGCATGAGCAACCCTGATCAATTTAAAAATGAAAACTCTAATGCAAATACTGAACACATACTGTAAATCATATACTGTTCTGAAGACAAACACTGGGATTGACTGCAAAAAACAAATCAGACAAACAAAACAACTTTACTCCTATTCTGTTCTATTCTTCTTCTTATGTCTCTATTACGACACACGTATTCTGTGCTGTTGTACTGTTCTCTGCAAAGGAGAGAAATAAAGTCAATTCAATCCCTATTTAATCCTTTTTCCGCATGGATTCAGAGTTACAATGAATGGAATGCCTGTTCTGTCGATACTATTGCCAGTCCTGTGCTCTACTCAATCTGTGCCATAAACATATACACACACAAACTGTGCAAAACACAGGCTGTGCGCTCTTAACTACAGTTTGTGCGAAAAGCCTCTCTGATAAAGAATAGCTACACAAAAGAATATCAATATATCTATAATAGTATAGAATCTATAGATTGTATACATAAACGACATTAACATTTTAAGTCCTCTTATTCTCTGCTCTCCTTCTGGCTTTAGACCCCCTCCTCACACACACTAGCGGTTCCGGCTCTAGCCTACCGTTCCCCTCTTAATTCTGAGCTCAAAATTCATCAAAAACTTTTCGAAACACAGATTTAAATGAAAAGCAAATAAAAGTTTTCGATAAAATAGTTTTGCCGTTATTTGAATGCAATAAAGCATTTGATATAAAATATTATTTCTCTTTATTATTAAAGTTATTATTATTACTATTTTGGGTGCCATTTATCAAATGAGACATTTTTATAACTATTTTTTCTCTCTTCAGACTTTTGTTTTGGATTTTTATTCTCTCATAGGATTAGAATTTATAATAATACAGTCGAACCCTGTATTTAAAGATTTAGTCCATTATATAGAGGTTTCTCTTCATTCGATGCTATCTTTTCGGGGTTTGGCTCTAATTATAATGTGTTTGACTTTAGATACGCTTTTTTATAAGAGTCTTAAATTTGATGATAAATACGTTTAATCTAGTCTTTGATGGCAAGTGATTATAGCCGGGGATAGTTTTCAGCGATGTTTTCATATGTTTTAAGCGTAAAATTAGTCACAAGGGATTTTTGTGCATGCTCAAACCGGCAAACTAATTCAATTCAAAATACACCCAGCCTTTTCAAAGTTCCATCTACCTCTCCTTTTCCTCAATGCATCATGTTAATTCTACAATCATTATTTCATTTATTCTTGATCAATTTTCTTGGTGGTGGTCAATTTTCCAAAAATAACCCTGATTAACAATACCGGACATAAGAATCTTTCACCTTTTTGAACAGGACCAATTAAAATTTGTTTTGATTAATAACATTTTTGAATTATCTTGCTAAAGCAGTTGCCATATCACTACTGGAATACGAAGTCTGTCGGTCTTCCGCCCCAATACGAGGAGCACAAGTCGTCCGCTATGCGACACATGGAGGACAACAACAAGTCTTTGTTAAAGACAGTCAATCGGGCCAACAGCCAAGGGTTCATCACACAAGGTCTGTTCCGAATAATTACGTTGTTATTTATAATTATCAAGCAATAAATGTCTGAGCAAACTGTTTGAGCGCTACTCTTATTCAGTGCTAACAAATCGATTGCATTTTAATTCTGAATAATTAACTCAAAAGAGAAGATAAACTCAAAAACTGTAGTTTTGTTAAACAAAAATCAATTAATGAATGAATGCATTAATTATTGTTTAAAATATTTTTCAGTTCACTCAGGAGTTAAACCCAATTATAAACTCTAATTAATCTTTCAGTTGAAAGTATTCTGAGCAGAAAAATTTCATTCTGTGCTCAATATTTTTTTATTGCTAAGTTAAAAAATATTCTGAATTTTTCCCAAAAATATTCTTCAGTATTCATGTCATGAAAATTACTGACTATTTCTCTAAATATAAAGAATGAGTGATAAGAATATTCTGTACTTTTATTTCTGATTCTTTGCTATTCAGTCAACAGAATCGGCTCAGAATATCAGTAGTCGTTTGGAATTTCATATATAAAATGAGCAAAAATCTTGAGTCAAATAAAAATAGCCAAGGTCTCCGTCTTTGCTCATGCAAACGGCTATTCCCCTCATTGATAATTCTGTGCTATTTTAGCGGTAGATTTGTCACAGAATATAATTATGCAAATATTGCAAAGAATTCAAGTATGCACTTGACTGTAAATAATCTTATGCTGTGCTCTTAGTAGCACAGCTCCTGACTATCCCTGATTGAGAACAAGTAGAAGTATTAGTCATTTGGATCGAAAATAATTCGAAAAAGACTGAGACGGGAGAAGAAGAAAAATTTAGAGCTCAGGACTAACTGAAGCGAACTGTAATAGCGCTGGAATGGAATGAACAAGAATTTTATCACTCAGTTCGCTGCCAATAGTATGCCTGTGCATCAGCTGCCAGTCCTCTGTCTTCAATGCGAGCCAACAGCTATTGTGTTGGCACTGGTGTGTAGTGTTGGCCCTATTCTTGGAGGTGATGTCTGATTGAATCGGTGAAAAATACAGACTGACTGAGCTGTCAGTTCGCAACTGTACTCACATTACAAGTCAGCCAAACATAAGAATTCATACATTATTTGTGTGCAAAATAAACGCGAATAGAAAAGAAAATATAGTGATTGCAGACTGGCATCACCAAGATTATCAAAAAAAACTAATCTATTCTTTACAAGTGCTAAATAGTCTGTCCTCCTGTCCAAAAATCACCATAACAATAACCCGTCACATTCTTCAACTAAAAAATCGATTATACCTCTGGTGATTCCTTAACAAATTTCTTACTGTCCAGCACCACCTTGTTCATCTCCACGTTTTTCAAAAGTGTTATATTATAGCTCAACCTTTCGCTTAAGACATACGTCTCGAGCAACCAGTAGTAGTTGTGTGCTGTGCGAAAAAACTCATGTGAATGAGAGCGTAGTCTAGGAAAGTGTTAGTTTGAAAAATTTACTGAAACTGAATAACTGGCAATCGAGTCGATGGCACAGCCATAAGGAATTACAGCTCATTCTTGAGCTCTTTCTTCTTTTCTTATTCTGTGCTGTTGTTATCCTATTGTTTGTGAGAGAAATCGCTTTCAATTCTGCGGACTCTCTCTCTCTCTCTCTCTCTCTCTCTCTCTCTCCCTCTCTCTCCACGACTCTAATAATAATGACTTTTCTCTCACTTAAAGAATATATTTTTCTTTTCTCTTCACTTATTCTCTTCCTTTTGAGTTCCGTTCCTCTCATTGGGAAGCCGTCGAGTTTTTTCATTAGCACATTTTTTGCCATGCTCAATTTTTCAGTCTTAATGGCCATGGTATAAGTACTCTGAAATACCGATGCAAATTGAGTTCAGAGAACTATAAACTCATCTTTTCTTTTGAAATATTAGTTTAATTTCAAAAGGATTTCCATTAAGAGCACAGAATATTCTGGATCTTCATTATTATTATTGAATTCCATTGAAGCTGACATTTATTGCAAGATTATAGTTGAACTTTTCCCACATTAGATAATTAATGTGTTATAAATCCCGTTAGAAATCAATGAGTAATCTCTTAGGAAATCATCGATGATATTGGAGACCAAGAATAAAAAATGTGTGGAAAATGATTGCGGAAATTGCAGTCAAAAAAGTAGTCATCGATTCTATCGTCGCATAAATCAAATGATAAAACACTTCATATCTCTTATATTTAGATAACTTTTCTATCGATTCGATGCTATCTTTCAAAGCGATAACTCATTTATCAAATCAAATGATAAGGAATTTTCATCTTTTTCTTTGCGCATCAAATCTGAATGTTAAGGGATGAGCAACGGTTCGGACTTCATTTGAAACTTCACTTTATTGATTTAGACGATCTATCTTGGTGGTTGTCTATTGTTTGACAGATTTAGATATGAATCATAACTAGATTATTGAAAATTTTTCACTTCGCAGTCATTATTTCCATTTTGAATATTTTTCATTTTTATGAATATAAATGAGACACAGAATCAGTTGGTGTCTAACAGATAGTTATCTAACAGTTTGCGAGCAAAGCTTCTCCTAATGGACAGACTGATAGATAATAGCGAGAAATGAAATATAAATCACAAATTTTTTTACTGTCGATAAGTCATTGAACTCCGAAATGAAAAATATTTATAACTTTTTTGATATCCTTATGAAAATCAAATGCAATAATTCATTGGTTTGTTTCATAAAAATTTAATTTAAATTTATATTTCCGTAATATAAGTAATAAAAAGATACTTTTTTTTAAACTTCTTTAATGAATTCTCTAAATCTAAAGTTTAAACCCATTTTCTGAGACAGAAATAGAAATTAAATCTTATTTTTCATTCAATACATAAGTATTTCTTATGTTTGAATCAAATGATTGAATGCTTTTGTTATTCATTAAAAGATTTATCGATTGATATGTTTTTTGGGGCAAAAATCTAAATGCAATTCGTTTTTGATTGCATTTATTCCCTAATATGTTGTAATGTATAAGTTGTTATCCATTCGTCTCTGTGCTCAGCTCTTCATCCCTTTCCCATTCCTATTCCTCCACTCATCTCCTTTGCAGTACCAGCTCTTCAGCCGCTCTTTAATTCCCGATTGACTTAAACTTTCATTGGATTTATGCTTCAATTTCTTTCCTATGCTCTCAAGTCTTATATAATATTTTTTGGCTTTCGATACTAAAACCCAAAGCGTCTTATTCTGTGCTCTCACTCAACAACCCACTCCCTATCTCTCCCATCCATTCCCTCCATGTTTTAAGTCAAATCCCGTTATAGAAAACATTAAAATTCATTAATTCCTTAACTTTTATCGGATCTCAACTCAAGAATATTCTGTAAAATATTTATTTGTTTTTGAGTGAAATTTCTTGGGTTTTACACATATATCAAACGTTTGAAGTATATTTGCCTTTAATATTCTGTCCAAAAATGTAGTTTTCCTGTCAGCACAGCATATGAGGAAATAGATGATCAAAGCACAGACCCAATCTATAAGTTGTGCAAAAAGTTATTTGTTGTGATATATCTATGAATCACAAATATATTATATACTATTCTTGTTGTTTCTCTCCTCCCAGTGCTGAATAAAATGTAAACTTATAGGCAATGATAGCTCTGGGAATGAGCTGTGGATATGAAAGAAAACAACAAAATAACACCAATTGTTTTATCCATGAAATGGTTATTTCTTGTGATTTATTCATAGAAAGCCCGAAATTGACTCTGAATTTCAAATGAATTCTTAGACAATTTAATGAATGTTTTTCAAAAACGAAAGCCTTTCAAAATTCTTAGTATTATTCTGTTTTTCATTACTCCTTTTGAAATCACGAATATGAAAATTCTTCGAAAAACTACAGAATATTCTTTAATAAGTCTAAAAAACTAAAGAATAGTTTCTTAAGAATTGGTTTTTGAGAAAAAATATAATCATTTTATAAAAAATATTTTCAAATTGTTTTTATTTTTTTCTCTTTCTTTCCATTCGTTTGCAGTCTTTGACAACAAAACTAAAAATTCTTTCGATTATTGCCTTAAAAAATCATATCTGAAAATAAAATAGGATTTACTTCTTTCACAATGTTTTGCTCCTCTCTATTGTGTTGTGACTCTAGTTATGATCTGATCGTTTAGTTTTTGTTAAGTTTCTTATTCTGTGTGCACTGTTGTCTTTTAGCACTACTCAAAACTAAGGCCAAAATAAGGGCCGTTAGTATTGATCGTTAAGGAGTTTAGCATTTCCTCTGATCCCTTATTTTAAGCAATTTTTAGACTTTAAATGTATTGATGTTTCTATAATGTAATGATCATCGACGAGGACTTTCCTCTCCCTTTCTTTGCACAGAATACAGAGATGACCAAGAACCATTGGATTATTCTCTAAGGGTTCTACAGTAAATTCGCCAATATTTGCCACCTTGGCAATATCAATAGTATTTTCTTCAGTCAACTTTTACACTGAAACATAAAAAGCATAAAAATTTTCGTTGAGATAAAAGTAAAGCAAAACTAATAATATGATAGCAAACAAAGACTTATATAAAATAGTTTTGTCAGTCTTTTATGGCTCTATTGACTCGTTTTTTATGTGTCTGTCCCTATCGTTTGCCACCAGTTTTTATATTCAACACTTCTTCTTATTCTGTGCGCTTAGATTCTGGTCTTTGCTATTGTTTTCTGGTTATTATTGCCTCTCATTTTGATACTGAAATCAGACTTCTTTTCACTCTTTTCTGTCGTTGACTTCAATTCTGGCGTTTTGTCGGCTCAGGAATTGCTGTCTATCTCTGGGCTCTGGTATAACAACCCATTCACTCATTGATTTATTATCAGTGAATTTGGATATGTCTTTGACATAAACTGCTGGTGAGATAAGCAGTGCCTACACCTAAATCGCTAATCAATGTTATTCTTTATGCTGTGCTCTGAATGCAAACGCTTTTCCCTAATATTGTTATTAAAAGTTTAAGAAAAAAATATAAACTGAAAACATATCACAAACTTTTGCACACAATTAATATCGATTGCAATCATGTATTCATTGGTGGTGTGCCTGTGCTGTGCCATTCATTGCTTGCTCACGAACTGAGAGGAAAACCTATTTTATTGCAATTTTATTTCTAAAAATTATTATCCATTTATGTGTTTCTAAACACATATAAGAGATTTGATTCTTCTCTCCAATAGTAGAGTGAATGTATCGCTCAGAATGAGTGTCGACTTATCTCACAGAACATGGGAACAGACGATATCCATTGCTATAACACTTTCCTCTGAACTTATAGTCAATGTATGGAAAGCCATGTATTGGAAAATAATTTGAAAATAAAATCAAATCCTAGTATAGTTTGCTTTTCAATAGCTTTTTATTATTATTTTCTTTTTATTTGTTGTAATCATTGAATGGATTTCTTTATAACAACAAAATGTTCGGTAATTTTCATCAAATGGTTTGGGTTTTGGGGATATTTTTCACACACTATTCGTGTTTCTATTCAATCAAAATGGGTTTTTTCAATAGATCATGAAAAAAATTATAATCTTGTCATTAAACTAGGTCATTAGTGTTATTCAACCTGTGCTGAGGGCCGACACTTAAACCTCAATGAATTGCATGTCCTTTCACTCGAAACTTAATTAAATTCAATTCAATTTAAAATTGTTTTTGAATATCCTATTTGTATATCGAATATTATGATTTTTTTCCACTATGGGTTATTACAAATTGCACTGTTGTTTATCAATACATAGAGGAAATGATAGGAAACACAAAGCAAATGATGAAAATTGTTTTCGTTTATTCATCGCAAACACACAAAACAGATATTATCGTTATATTTGTGCTGATCTGACACTAAATTCATTGTTTTTCATTCTGTGCGCTCTTTATTCTGTTCCGCACTCCGTATTGGTACCAGAAAATAATCTAATGGTGTGCTTATGATAGCTTTGCTCATCATTTATCTGATGATCATTTATTGTCTGTGCATTTGCTTCGAGTGATAAT
>JAQFXL010001589.1:0-11310 GCA_034693445.1 Edwardzetes edwardsi
TTACGCCTCCATTCGGACATAAATTGGTCGATGAAAAAGTGGTCGACAAATATGACTTATCGAGTCTCAAGCGTTTATCAACCGGCGGCTCACCCTTTGCTGCAAATGTTGGCAAAGCTTTGACCCAAAAATATAACGTCAAACTGAGCGAAGGTATCAGTGATTAGAGCAAGGTACAGTAAATATTCACTTAAGGCAAACGTTAAGTGCACTGAAACTCACTTTCCCTTATCGAATATTGCCTCAAATTAATGCACAGTAAAAAAACATAAATAGTGCTTGATAAATCCATCATATTGATGTTTCGGCGAATATAGAGCGTTGGTCTCCAATACCTGTAGGATATTATATTTTGTCACTAATTTTGATGGCTTTTTGAGGATTCTGTTCTTCGATGATATAAATCAAAACTAGGATTGATTTCAAATCAAATAAAAACAATATTTTAGTAGAAAAACAAATTTCAAATAAATGAGTGAATTCTTGTTTGAGATTTCAAAAAATGTTAAGGTTTTACAGTTAATTGCAACTAACGAATACCCGTTTGTCATCAGGTGTGCTCTCAAACCTATTGCATATACATGTATCTAATTGCTATTATTGAATACCTTAAACATTATGACACCCATAGGAGCAGCGGCTGCCGGACCTAGCAATTGCCTAACTGAATATTGCATTTATTTAAGTAGCTCGGGTGAATATTTACTGTACATTTATTTCATATTATGTAATCAAAATATTTTTTCAAAAAGGTTACGGAATGACTGAATTCTTCCCAATCACTGACTTTACGGTAACAGAAAATTGGGTGTATTTTCCGGGAAATACGGGAAAAGTTTCACCAAATAGTGAAATGAAAGTTATAGATATTGATAGCGGAAACAGTTTAGGACCCGATATGGAAGGAGAGATATGCGTGAGAGGGCCTAAAATGTTCTCCGGGTATTACAACAATAAAGCAGCAACTGATGAGGCCATTGATAAGGACGGGTGGCTTCATAGCGGAGATATCGGACATTATGACTCAAATAATCGTCTTTATATAACAGATCGACTGAAGGAATTGATTAAATACCAGACAATAGCTGTTTCGCCCACAGAAATAGAACAGTTCCTTTTGACTCACAAATGTGTGGCTGAAGTAGCAGTTGTTGGGGTTAAGCACTCCACAGACAATCAATGGCCGCGCGCTTATATCAAGGTCAAGCCAAATATGTCAGTTAGTGAAGAAGAGCTGAAGAGATATGTCTCGGGTATGAAATCAGTTCTAAGTTATCAGAGAAACTGAAAATATTTTTTGCAGATAATCTGAATTATGCAAAACAACTGAGAGCTGGCATTATATTCTTGGACAACATTCCTCGGACTACCATAGGAAAAGTGAGTCGAAGATATTTCAAGAACTTAGTGGCCAATGAAATAATCGAATAATAATATTCTGTTCCTCGGTATTTCTCCTTTTCCTTTCCCTCTCCCAATATATTGAATGATTTTTTTCAAAAATATTAATCAATTTATTCAAAATTTCTTTACATCCAAAGACTTGTCTAACATTTGAATATTTGATTTATTGCCTAAATTTCTGATTTGTTTTGAAATTTAATTAAATTTCTATTAATTATCAAACAATTTATAAAATTATTTACAAATAAAATATTGATTTATTCAAAGACTCAGTTCGTAATCAAAGCTCGATTGAGAAAATCGGTTTTCAGACCAACCAAACGGATCACTGATATTATGACAATTAGTGACAGAGAAGGGCACATATCTATTCAAAAAAGGGGACAAACAATTAATTAGCAAAAGAATGTTGGCTTGATAATTAGTATAAAGCTTACTTGCTGCTAAACTTTTTGAAAAAGTTGTAAGAAGAATACCATTAGATGAGTCTAAAATGGAGAATATAGTCGTTAAAAATTGACAACCAATTGACAAATATTCTGTGCAGACCTTCATTTGAGCGAAACTGATAGAAAGCCTCGAAACCCGTTCCGTCAAACTTATCATTTGTTTTGAATGCAATCCGAAAGAATTCGTGGTCAGATTTGACACTTTTCGGTGTTTTCACTCCGCAGTGTCGCGACATTTTGCGGTCAACAGTTCGGTAATTACTGAATTCGAGGAAATCACTCGCAGAACTCGAATCACAACTAAATTCAATCCAATTTAGATCAGATCATAACTATTGATACAAAGCAATACTTACGGCGGCACTCCCTCGACATCAAAGTATGCAAAAGTTATGTGAACCCTTTCATTGGTCTGACCGTAAAAGTGGTAATGACATTCGGTATCGCGCGGGTATAGACCTAATCAGAAATATCATAATTTTATGTCTTATCGTTTAGTATATTATCATTAAATACCCGGATAATTGGGAGAAGTGAATGACCCGTTGGGGTGTATTGTACTGTTGAATATGAAACCACACACTGAAAGGTAATTTATATTTAAAATTATGGTCTCAAATACTGAATGAAGAGTTGATACCTGTTTCGGTGTCGTCTTGAGTGCCACCACTTATACCAAAATCTAATTAAAAGGTAAATTTAAAACAAATGACTTTCGTTTGATTTCAAATATGTGTAACAATTGAGATAAGAATTAGTTTTTGGGAAAGACATCTAATTTTTGGAGTAGTTTTAAAATATTGGGTTTAAATCCAATGAATTTGAATTAAATAATGAATTTTATTGAAGGAATTGAATGAAAAAATTGATTGAAAGGAATGTTTCGCTTAAATAAGTAAAGAATTTTTAAACTGAAAACAATTTTTTATAGACGTCTTTCAGAGCCGTAAAGTTCGCCTTTTTCTCGCGGATTAACTCTTTGATGGTGTCGGCCGACTCCACAGGTTTGCCATCGATGGTCAACGATTGGGCCCACGCTTCGGTCTTACCGCTGGCTTTCAATGCACCGTAACTTTCTTTGAGAGCCGAAAATGATTTGAAGCATTGCTTCCATTCCCTCTTTTTGGCGATACTCTCGTCTTTCAGATGTTGGTAATAGACGTTTGTGATGAACATTAGGTTGTCCCAATGTCTACAACTTTTGCCGCATTTGGACCAATCGATAGACGATAGGATTCGCTCGAAGTGAGGAACCGCTGCTTCGAAGAGACCGTTTTCGACGTAAAGTCTCGATATTTGGTTTTCTAAGTCGAAAATCTCATCGTTTTTGTCGAAATGCAAATCAATTAAGTCTTTCAACGACTCTTCAGCCGATTTAAGGCAAGATTCGATTTCTGCTCTTTTGGCCTCTTTTTGACTCTCGGTTTCGATATCGGGTTCAGCACTGGCTTCAGGTTCGGCATCTTTTTCAGCCTCGGGTTTGACCTCATCGTCACTCTGCTCTTCGGAAGATTCTTTCTCTTCTTCGCTCTCTTTGGCGTCTTCCTCTTCACTTTTGTCTTCTTCTTCCTCGGCGTCTTCAAACGGAGTGCCGTAGTCCTCCATTTGAGGCTCATCTCTCGGCGGCCGCATATCTTTTCCCATCAGTTTTTCAGTCTTTTTTATCATTTGGTCGAAATTGAGTCGAAGAAGAGAGACGGTATACAAGACATCTTTAATATTCTCATAACTGACGCCACAATCGAAGCAAGTGTCACCAAATTTGGCCTCGGGGAGGAAGAGGACCGGACCTTCACATCCAAGGCATTTGAGCGCCGGATATAAGTTGATCTGAAGTTTGCAGAGTTGGCATTTGCAGACGAAGTGGTAGTGATTCCTCAGAATGTGTTGGCGCTGATGTAAAGGCATACTTGCATTCGGGCCATAACTGTTGGTCAGCTCTTCTCCCGCAGCGATTTCTCTGTAAGTCCTGAAGACTATCTTATCGCCAGCGAAATGCCAAAAGACGTTCGGAATACAGCTGTGATTGAAGTAAGACGAGTAGACCAGAAGACTGGAGCCGATAGACTGCGGTCCGTTTGGCGTTCGGAGCGTCCAACTGAAGCTATTGTGCGTCGATTTGCGAAACATTTTGACCAAAAAACCCACGAATTGGGCAAATGTCTTGTCATCACCGCTGTTGAACGCCTCCTTAATCTCAATGAGAAGCGCTGTTTCGATGGCCAGAACACTATGTTTTGCGTCCTCTTCTGTAGTGAACTCTTGGTTGTGATCCAACAGTGAAAGGATGCCCTCGTAGTGAAAGGTCTTCTCCTCTCTCCTCCTTCTGTAGACGGGTTCAATATCGCGGCCATAGAATACTTGAAGCCATTTGTTAGCGTCAAACGGTTCCCGATCTTCTTTTGTAGCCCTTTTGAAAGCATATTCGGCGTCAACTCTGGTCACCGCTCTGTACGACTGATGAAAAGGACTCCGAGCGAGAAGTCCAGTGATTTCGCACTCATGGAAATGGAAGTCTGAGAGCCCTCTATCGTGACACTGACGGTCGCAAAAGACCACTTCGTTGCAGAAAATGCACGGCCAGAACTGAGTGCCGACAAATTTGAAGCAATTATTGCAATGCGTGAGAAGATTGCCGTACGAAAGGACAGCGCTCTCCAGTCTCTCAGCAATGATCACTGTGTCCATTGGTATCGATTCTTTGGCGACTAATGCGCGGCCCTTTCCTTCAGTTGTTGTCAGTTCAAACCGCTGGTCGACCCAAATGTCATAATTTGGAGGTTCGTTCTGATTGAACGGTGAGTTTCCCTCTCCATAAGTGGCGAACTGTATGTCCAACGACTCCTTGAGATTTTCGAATTTGGTCACCAATTCGGGCTCTTCTTGGAGTTTGTAGTAACCTTTGCAGTCAACGATGCCGTCGACTAAGTGTTTGGCTTCGGCGAAACGGCCCAAAGATCTGAGACAAAAGGCCTTTTGATACAGCATTTCGTTACTTCTGCCCAAAAATATGGACTTTTCCGTGTCGTACAACGCATTGCCGAAGTCTCCAATTTGAAAGTAAGCCTTCGCTCGGGCTGTGTAGCACTTCTGCATTTCCTTGCAATCACTGCCCTGAGTAGGAAAGGGTGCGTTTACCAGAGCATAACTGTACAATTTGATGGCCACATTGTAGTCCTTTATTTGGAAGAAGTTGTCGGCGTCGGCTCTGAAGGTTTGGGATCTCTTAACACACTTTCCATGCATTTCGCGGTAATCCTTAACGATTTTGGAGACCTCTTCGCGAAACTTTTGGAGTGGTTTTGCTTTCAAGATGTGCTCGATTTTAGAGTCATTGGTCTGAAGCGAACTAAACTCCTTGTCTTTGACTAGTTTAGCACAAAGAGAGGCAAACTCTGAACCACTGGACAGCATATCAACTGATCTGAAGACTTTTTTGCTAATTTGGATGCGATTGGAAATGAATGTAATTTTGAAGAACTGATCGATTGGTTGAATACTTTTTGAATGAATAGATTTTTTAACGTCTTTTAACGATTTTTACTGATTTTAGTACCGATTATATCGAATGGCTTTCAATTTAATTCAAATTCACGAAAATTATTCAAAAGTCAAACAATTATTGAATGCATTCTAAGCGCGAGATTTACGCCTCGTTTGCCTTTTGGTTGATTTGAATGATTGCACGAACTGTTTATACAAACAATTAATACTCACTATTTATGAATCGATAGATTGCTCTAAATTTCAAGAAATAAATGAATCAATTAGTGATCGAATTGAGTGATAATCGATCAAAACTATTACCGAAATCCTTTGACATTACGTGAGGTCTGAGTGCTACGAAACTCGGCACTCATTGCCGGGCCATTGGACATGAGCTGAGACGGAAGTTTGGAGCCGCAAAAATTGTCTATCCTTTCTTTGTGGCCATTGATTGTGATGAACACCATTACAACGTCCACTCCTTCACAACTTTTTATTTATTACAAATCAATATTTATTAATATTAATCTCATTGTGGATAAAATGGGAAATTTATAATAAATTATTGCTTTTTTGGGGTGAATGACTCAAAATTGTGACTTGGTCATAAAACTTTGCTTTTTGAGATTGTTTTCAATTGAAAAGAAGTAAAATCTGTTATTTTGTTTTTATCTAAGAAATACAAATCATTTCTTTATTGCCATTTCTTGAAGTAATTTAGTCTTTGAGCCAATAGTTTGTTCGGTCATTACATTGAATGGCAATATTTCGACAGTAATTCTGTGCAATAATAACTGCCACCAGTTATGATTTACTAACGGTCCTCGTATATCGCAAGTAAAACTAAAAGGCTATTAGGAATATCTGCACAACTCATAGAAGGGACTAATGATCATTAAGACAAATGGTTGGTCCTCTCCACTCATCAAATTGAAAACTATAGATATTTAGCAGTCATTCATATATCAGTAATTTTTTTTATCAATTATGGATTCAATTGAAGCCTAACTTTAATTTAATTGTCTTTTATGAAGGATTGACTTTCTTATTGAACTTACTCTCTAATGGGTCCGAATTCATCTTGCAGAAATAGATCAAAGTCTGTGAACAGAATCTGTATTCGCTCTTTTCCCTGACCAGTGAAATGATAAGTACAATGAATGTTATCGGGATAGGGCTCAGGGTAATTTGGTGATGTGAACGTTCCATTCTTGTGTACAGAACTGTCGACGAATAGATCACATTCACTGCCTATTAGACAAAATAGAAGACAAAACTTTGAGTCAATATTTTTCATATGAAATAAATGCAAATCAAAAACATGTTTATTATATTTCATACGAATTAGTAAATCAAACAAAGTTTACAACAAAACAAATCATAATATTTTGATAAATCGACTTTATTCAATATATTCTAGGTATAAATACTTTAACTACGACAGAAACTCATTTATTTGACCATTATTATATTAATCAATATTAATTTTACATTCAATTAATTTAAGTCACTTTATGTGTATTGGATTTGAAGTGAATTACCCGAAAGTGTCTATAAATATAGTGCGGCCACGAAAGTGATTCCCAACGGAGACAACGATATTATTAATGATTAAATTATTTACTCCAAAGTCATAACTCTTGGATTCAATTCATGACTTCAAATACATTTTGGAAATGGCATCAAAAAACTATTCCGAATATAACCATCATTTGAGTCAATGTATTCATCAAAATCAATAGGAATTGAGAGTTTCATAAAATCCCATTTGAAGAAAAGACCAGTAAATTCAGTGAAGAATTCCTATTAATCTTGTTTATCATTCTTAAGAACTTTTCTTAGGCAAGAAAAATATTCTTGTTATTCGATAGAAACATCTTGAAATGAAAATGAAGATGAATAAGCATTTAAAATCAGCCTCTAACTTCCTTTCCTAACCTTTTCTCTCGGGTGTAACCATGGAAAGCACTTCTGGTTTTGGTATGTTATCCTTAAAATTTTTTGTTTATTCTGTTCTGTGTTGAAGTTAAATGATTACAAAAACAACGGAAACTTTTGTTATTCATTTTTAATGAAGTCATTTACTGAACACATTTCCCATAAAAAAATCAATTATTTACAAAAGCATCGTTTGGTTAGACCTAAAGTTTGCCACAAACAGCGGCCAAATTTTAATGGATGAAACAAGTATTACTCGGTTTTGTACACATTTATAGTTTAAACTTTATAAGAAATTTATTCACTTGTTTTTAAATAAACTTATATGGACTCAATTTTGGGAAGAAAAACGATAACATTACAATTAAAACATTACTTCAATTTATTTTATTTTATTGTGAATTTGAGTTAACAAAGCATTTGATTTGTGTCTGAAATCTGTTAAACACTTGATCTTCGGCTCAAATTTTTGTCTCCAAAAGAAAAATATATTTTTTGAGTTTCCAAAACTAATTCAGTGATGTCTGGCTTTTTCAGGTCGTTTACCATATATTAGAGGATTTAAATCAAAGATAACGTCTCATTAGGTTTCAGTAATTAGTGAAAAATAAAATAGAATGAAAAATAATTTGTCTCTGAATAATATCTTGGCTAAATCATCCATAAATAAGATGGACCCGGGTTTGAGGTCCTTGATTTTCATGGTTTTGGTATTATTTTAAAAAATATGATTTCATTCGGAAATTAATGATCCGTTTATTTGAGAGATAAGTTTATAATTTGTGAATTGATTTAAAATATTATTTACGTTTTGAATCAAATATATTTCAGACAAACATTTTTCATTTGTCATCAAAAAACAGAAAACACAAAATAATCAGATATTTAATGAAATGAAAAAATAAATAAACGAAAAGAGCGGACAAAATAACTTTCATTACATTTTATAAGCATTTCATTTGAAAATTTATTTTCATTTCTGATGTTAACAAAAAAGATATGTTTTGCGTAAAAAAAGAGATAAACGCCTTTTATTTGAATTCACGGCTTTATTATTATTTTTATTTTTATTATTATTGTTATCTTGTTTTCCAAGAACATCCGTTTCGTAGCTTCCGATGAAATTTCAGTCAATAAAAGTGGTTTAGATGTGAGATATAATGCATTAAATATTTTTCGCTCATATTTTTATATATGATATTAAATTTTCAGATCTCAGAGCAAAGAGACAACACTTGAAAAGTCTTCACTGAAGGCCAGACTTCAGGGAATACGACGACAATTCTTAATTAACTTTAGGCTTAAGGCTAATTCAGAATCGCTTGATATTAGTTTTTAATGTTGGAATTTTTTTTTCAAGAAATGGTTTTGATTATAATCTTGTGAACTTTTAAACTTTTAGATAAATCAAAAGGACAAATTTACCAAGTTACTATCACGGATATTGTATTAACGAAACAATTGTTATTCTATACAATGTTTGTCACAAATCAATGGTTTTGAAATCATTATTGAAATGACAATCAATACTCAGATTCTGTGACAAAAATAAAGAACTAAAAGTAAAACTATAGAAAACCTAACATTTAAAGAATGTATGCTTTTATCGCAATTCTTGATAAGCGGCAAAACATGACTCAATATTTTCAGCTTTGCTCTCATCTGAGAATTGAATAGACTTTTTATGTCTTGTTTTAGATGTGATCGACTCTGAATTGAATTCAATAAAACCAAAGCTATAGATAAGAGTTTGAATTTACATAATTTAATGTCGTTTCCAGAGTCAATACAACTGTTCAGAACATAGCACTCAAACTGAAAGCAATGGAAAACACAAATCTGTGATTTTGGTGAAAAATTCTTGTTTACTGCAAAGCAACGATTTGTGGGGTAATCAGGAGGGCATTCATTAAAAATAAACTTAATCAAATCAATTAAGAAAAACAAAAATTGAGAAAGTTCACATTAATCTACCAAAATTAGAAATAACAGACTTGTTTACTCCAAGAACTTTCTAATTATGAAATATGCTGAAAGATTTTTGTGCGAATGATTGCGTTACTCTAGTTTATCTCAAATCAGTAGTGCAACGAAGGAATGGGATTTTTTTTGTGCTGCTGTCAGTTTCGATACATTAAGACATGCTTTGCTGAAAGTCATTATAAAAAGAGATGCCATAAACAAAGCAACGCCTAAATGCGTTTCACTCAATCTTTTAGTTATTTTCATGAAAAATATTTTCGTAAATTTTGTTTCAAAAGAAAAATCCATAAAAAGTATTCATAAAAAGAGTTTTTCTGATAAAAGTATTGTATTTTTCATTCAATTTGATTCAAATGGTTATAACATTTCTCTTTGATATTGAGAGCAATTTTGGGGAATTATTAATGAGTTTTTCGATCTCTTTCTGCAAATGACTGAAAGGGTAATTTACATAATCATGTCCTGGATTGCAGGACCTGGATAACTCAGGAGGAACTATGTTCTTTGTCTATTATTTTGATATCATATTCTTATTTGACAATTCCGGGATAGATATGGATAAAAACAAAAGGAAATTAAGAATTTATTGTAACCATCAATTTGATCTCAATAGGATATACTCGAGCAGATAGTCGAGCAGAAATCTCATATTTCAAATGAAAAGTCAATTTTTCAAAAATTTCGACAGCATTTCCTCTGTCTTACTTTGTTTTTACTACTGTCTGGACCTTCTCTTCAATCGATCGATTCTGTGCTCACTTTGTCTTCTATTGACATAAATTCAATTTAGTGATAATTTTTGACATTTTCTTCTTTCAAGTGTTTATTGAAAATCGATGAAATGAAAAGTCAGCCAATTTTAAAGATCATATACATATCAGAATATCCAATTACTTACTATAGCAGTTTAATTCTGCTTGGTTATTTTACTGATTATATGACGTAAACAGAGATATCAATTTCAGTGATAAACACTTTTGAAGCTCATGGATCAGTTTACTATTTTTTTGTTAGAGTGAAGTTCATTGGATGTTAAGCTAATTATTTGTGTTAATAAATAACTCATTCAAAAAACAATTTACACAATAATTTCGTTGAAAAAAATCTCAAACAAATTAAAAAGAAATTTCAAAACAAATCAAATCAATTGAATGAAAATCTTGATATTAAAGACTTACCAAAAGTGAATCTTTTGCTTAAATAGAGTAATGATATGAATAATAACAACATTTTGTATTCGATGTCAAAGTGTTATAAGAGTTAGAAAATAGGAAAATATAGTCGAATATAATATAACTGATGACAAGTATTATATAATTTTTTTCTTCTCAGTCGAGTCTTTGAATCAATTATGAAGATTAAAAACTTGCAAAAATCAAATCAATTTGGTTTGAATTCAGGAATGAAAGCCATTTATCACTTTTGGCGTCATTTTACAAGTTTATTGAAAATTTGATCAAAATTTACACAGAATTCTAGAGTTTAATTCTGTGATGAAACTAGTGATGGAAAGTCTGAGAATAATGTACATAACCAGAGCACAGGCTTTACTAAATGTGATCAATAAGAGGACAGCGCATGACTTTTAAGCATTTCAAATGTGATTCTCGACTAATCCTATTAGAAAAGTATTTTTCCCCTCAACTGAGTTCAAGTCTGTAAACTCAACCATTAAGTCAATTGGAATACATAATCAGAAATGAATTGGAAGAACACAGAATTCAATAAAATGAACCTGTACTTATAAATGATTTGAAATTAAATTTGATGTTTGCTTTGAAAGCGTGACAATTACACTATTTTTGTTTAAAACTTGTATCTACTTGAATCTAATAAACCTTTTATTTAAAGTTTTTAAGTATTTAAATAACAGGTTTATTATATTCAAGTAGATACAAGTTTCAAACAAAATTAGTGTAAATGCGTGGGTTATATTTAGGTATATGTTCTTGCAATTGTCACGCTTTCAAAGCAAATGTAGGCGTCCAATATCCGCTTGGTAACTTAGAAAATACTTTATGTACTTGTGATTCATTTGAATGTTATTCCA
>JAQFXL010001590.1:0-11310 GCA_034693445.1 Edwardzetes edwardsi
ATATAATTTTTATTTTTATTTTCGAGAACTTAGTCTTCAAGACTTGTAACAACTCATAGGATATGTATTTATTGTTTGACATATGATTATGTATTTCTGGTAACATATCTGCCATAGAATTATACGGCGCTCTCAATACTATTCGGTAGCTTTGGATGTGAGGGCTAATAGTGGTTGAGGCGATCATAAGTGTCACTTTGCTTTTGCCTACATATTTAACAATAATAATAAGCCGTAATAATAATGGCATTTCTTCTCTGGTAAGTCCCAATCTATGGCCAAACATCGAAACACAATGTAATCGAGTATTACAAGAGAGTCGAGTTGTAATTCGGATGAAAAGAACGACACAACAAAACAACCCTAACTCAGCACAAGAATAAATGTATGAGCGGTTCGGACAATCATATTATAGCTGCGGCACATTTACCTTAGACTAAGAAAGAGCGATAGAAAAGGCCTTTTTGTTGAGCTGCCATCGATTGTGTTGATGTGTGATCTCTACAGCAAACCATCCGTGCAAACCGTTTTACGCACAGCCTTTCCGTACATTTGGGAGATGAAAAATCTTTGTTAGGCTGTGCTGATCCCTCTCTTCAATATATCATATACCTGATGTTTTGTGTATTGAACAGCCAGTGATTGCAAAATAGTACTACAATTGCCTGTACTGCAAGACCAGAGCCATTACCTATAAGACCCCAATCGCCAGCACCATAGCTGCCATTCATAGTGATGTCGGTGCCATTTGATGGATTGTTGGCCCCCAACAAACCTGTCACATACTGTTTGACGTATGGCCGCACCGTTCAAATAGCACTGAGCTCTCAGTTTTTAATTCTATTGGCGAATCATATTTACTGTAATTCGTTCACTAATGCACTCAAACACTGGTATAAAGACTTCAAATACCGACTAATACTTCATCCCTTCCAATAGGCGAACGCACAGTCAGTCTCACAGTTTGTGCCCAAATATTTCATTTCATTAGTTTTTCATTTTGAATATCCAATGAACGGAACAAATCTTTTCATTGATGCAAATCTTATGAAAAAGTATTTTTGAATTTTGCATAAAATCGCAAAATATTTAGTTTCATATCATATCAAGAATTTCATAGATTTTTATGAAAAATATTTTAGACTTTTTAAGCAAATATCTGATGAAACAAACCTAAAGTATGCGTAACATAGAGAGGGAAACATTCAATCTCTGTCTCAGTCTATTGAGTCTAAACTATGAGAAAAATGTTTGAAAAAATTATAATTAATTCCTTTCTGTGAAAGAGTTTTATCTCAATATATATAATATAATAGAAACGAAAAGCGTTTTCCAAAAGCATTCAGTCGTTTGTATTGAAGCGAATGAATGGCAAAAGGAAAGGCTTTAGTCGTGATTTTTGTGGAATTTCTTCTTTCTGATCGTCTCTTTTCAATAGGTTTTTCATTTGTGTTTTTGCACACCAGTAATGTCAGGCATGCGATCTATTTTTGAATGTTGTGCATCACTACCAGCACTTCCACTATTAGATCCCACACAACACAAGAACTTGTATACACTATTATGGCATAGACTCCATCATTGCATTGTATGATATGCTTCTATACACAGCACAAGATTAATGGGACAGTTGTGCACATTTCAGACTTCATCTAATGTTATACTTCAATGTTCTCGTATGCCTTCCCTGTCAGCCAAAGTGATTAATGACGAATAATTTTTGTCTATCTATTTCTCGCAAACAGAATATATGGCGAAACCCTCTCTCTTCCTATCTCTCCATCATCTCAAACATCTCCTCTGAAGAACAGAATATATTTTTACTCTTCTTTTTATGTCCTCTTTATTATGAGAACAAAACCGACAGAATATCACTCAATAGCTGTTCAGTTGTTCACTACTTAACGTATAATTTATATAATTTTACTTCGATTTTCGTTTGACTTCTTTTCAATCAAATTACTTATTATTCTCTAAACTCAACCAAAATCTCATATTTTTTATTGATTTGAATTTTGTCATTAAATTCAGTTTAAGGAGAAAATAAAATATCGTTTATTACTTGTTTTGTTTCTCTCAATACAAACGCGTAAACTAAACCTTTTTTTCAAGTTTTATCACTACTTTTATTTAACTCAAAACTTCTAATTTTAAGCCTTATTTAAACATTTATTTTATGACTCAACTATTTCATACAATTTTCAATTACTAAGGCCTAGAATACAGTGTAATTTAAAAAAAGGATTCCTTATTTATTGCGCAACTAATATGACAGACAATATAATTATAGTAATGGAAAACATCAATAAAAATATATTTTATCTGCTATTTATACTTGCTATTTATATAGCAATAAAAGGCCACAATTTTTATTATAAGACAAATTAAATCGTAAACTCTGTGGTCATTATATCATAAAAATACGTGATTTTTATTTCACTCAATCTTTATGTGCTCTTCGTATCAAATAAGTGTCCTTTTCTTAAGATGTTTTGCTTAAAAATCACTTATCAGAAATATAAACTATCTTCTTATTCAGTGAAATAGTGATAAGAATAAAATGAGCATGCTTGTAAATCGTAGTTATGTCTAGTTTTTAGAATAACTGTCAGCAAAAACTAACAGTGAATTATAGAAATATTGTTTATTGAAATGTTTTTATGAAATGTTTTAGTTTGGGACACAACTCAGACCATATTCTGTATGACCATTGAGTGCAAGTGCTTATGATATATGACACATACAAATAGCAATAAAAACAGTTTTTCATCGGAAAAGAGCTCAAGATTTCCGAAACCAATGATATGGTTGAGCTGAGAGAGTGAGAGCCCAGTGCTCTGTTTTTGATCATAAATGATAGCTATTCTCTGTGTTCTACTCTTCCTCTTTCTCTATCTATCTCTTCATTGCAATACATTCTGTGTTTGCGTTTAATATTTTTCATGCATTCCTGAGTTTTTATTATAGACATCTTTCATATCTTATATAACATTATATTTATTTTTATATATATTTTTCAGTCGTCTGTTGTTCTGTGCAATAGATTATACTTTATATGAAACACATACTCATTATTATTGAGAAATATCGCTGTTTTTTACAGTTTTGCTTTCGGTTGCCTTTTATTTTCAATATTTCATTTATAATTTAAAGAATGTGTTAAATAAGATAAGTCAGGTTCCCTTCGCTCCATACACTCCTCTATTTCGCAATTCTATCTAAATTGACAAAAAATATACAATTTTCTCGAAAACACATTTATTCAATGCGTTAAGAAATATAGAAAAACTTTTGTAATATTTATTTATTTATTTATTGAAGTAATGTTTGCCTTAAGCATCAATTTTTAGC
Source organism: Edwardzetes edwardsi (assembly GCA_034693445.1). Classification (NCBI taxonomy): domain Eukaryota; kingdom Metazoa; phylum Arthropoda; class Arachnida; order Sarcoptiformes; family Ceratozetidae; genus Edwardzetes; species Edwardzetes edwardsi. The sequence goes on from JAQFXL010001590.1 coordinate 3,352, forward strand.
ATTATTTTAAAATTCATGCGAATATTCTTCTATAAGTGAAAGTAAAATAATAATAATATATTTGAATAAATAAAATATTTAAATATAAAAATACTTTGAATAAGAATCAGAGAAATTGCATTCAATTTTGTTGAGTATTATTATTCTCATCTCAATTGAAAGTTATAAGACAATTTTATTTTATCTTTGAATAATTACCCAGTTACAAACCAGTGAGTTAATTGATTTACAAAATAATTACATTATTATAAGAATAAAAATAAATATCGAGTTAAATGATCAATGAATGAGCAAAAAATGTCTATATTTACATTTTATTTGCATAAATGTAATGAGCGCTCAATTATTACAATCGAGAAATTAGAGAACAAAAAGAGTCGATTAAAAGAGTGATCAGTAATGGAGTAATAATAATAAAGATATTATATTCTGAGCGCAAGACTTGTTAGAAAAAGTGATTATAATTGCAATAAAAGTCTATTCGATGCCATCAAATGTTTGTCTAATTTATTCCTCTGACTCTAATGAGTAATTTAGGTGAAAGGCACTCTTTGGTTAGGGCAGACTCTGGTCGACCTATGGATTATAATTGCAGCTCAAAGCAGTGCTCATCAAATATTGATGATATGAGTGCTGTGACAGTAGTTTTAGACCACATATTGGCTAACACTACCTAACTCTAACCTCACATTCTGTGCCGTCGTTTGCCATTCATTTTAATTATTAATGAATACTCGCTATAAAAGTGCTTTTATATGACATTCACTTTAATTTAAGCTTAGTTTGTATTTCAGTGCTTATTCCGAAAATTTCACGTTTTTATTATTACTTAATATAGATATTACACTCAGAATATGCTATGAAAATATATTCCGTGTCATCTCATTTTTCTCACATTGGCCCTAGACTAAAATATTGTTCATTCGTATCATTTTAAAGATAGAATCGATGTATAAATTTTGATTCCAGCAAATGATTTGTATTTTCAATCATAATCTTGAAATAAGTTTTGTCTGATATTTTTGTTAATATCAATTTGTTAAACTAACAAAGCATTTGAACTAGCAGAAAGTCAGTCAAACTATCAAGCTTAAAATTAACCCACCAGAATTTCAAATAACAATCGCCAGTGCATTGCATTGTTCCAAATGAATTAAACTTTATTCATCTCCATTTTTTCAGGATTTTCATTTGAAATTCACTATTCAATTATCTAAATTATCTTGGTTTTGTTTTTAACCAATATCAATTTATATTTCAAAAGATGAGTAAGTGCTAGATGTGAGTGAATCCTAAATTTATTCAAATGTGTGACTATTGATATTCAGAACCAATGCATTGGTCTTATGATTGCCATTAAGGCCTTTAAATATAATGTATTTCGTTATGAATAATATACATATCAAATATGAATTAGAAAATTATTCAATGGAAACACCTATACGTTTATGGCATAATTTGATGTTCAAACATATAGAGGGAGAACAGAGCAATTGTGTCCTTCCCTACCAGATAATGAACATTAATATGAGTTGGCTGTAAAAAATGTCTTAATTACGAAGAGAACCAAATGTGGTCTCATTTGAACTAATAGTCAGATTATGGTTTATATGACTATTAAAATTCAGTCACAAATATATTTTGACGGCTTCCCCTCTGCTTTTTATTACGGTTAGAGTAGGTGTGACTCAAACGTGATATTTAACTAATTGAGATACAATACAACACAAAATTGTCGACTAAAATATTGTTTCATTAAAAACACAAAATAAAGTGAAATAGAGTTTCGTTTTTATTGACAATTATCTAAAACAAAAATTATTCTGTATATTCACATCTCTGGAGAGTTTTGAAAAATTTGTTTTTGCTCTTTGAAAGCCATTTCTAACTCAAACACATTTGACATATAATTATCCAAATGTTTAAATTAATATATTTTTTTGCCGATGTTTTTATCGATTTTATGATAGTTTAATAATAAACTTATTTTCTGTTAATAATCATTAATTAGTATTATTTCAATATTTGCTTTTATTTTTCATTTCAATTTGCAGTCAATAGACTAATTGAAAAATCGATTGCAATTTGCAAGAAAACAAATTCAATTATAAGAATCATATTAATAAGTTTTAATTCCCACTGTCTTTATGATTGAGAATCCAGTTATTAATTATCTTAGGTTTGATTAAATTGTTGTTTTTCTTTGGATTTATTTCTTTTCCGTTGAGTTTAATGAAAATTTATTCAAATTTAATTAAATTATCAAATGATTAATGGCTGGAAAGCCATATATTGTGATCAATATCTTAATTGAATTCTCTATTCTGTCCCTGAAATTGAGAATTGAAAACAATTGAGAAATTCATTCAAACATAGGATTTGATTAAGTTTTTGAGTTTTTCTTACAAAAACTGATTGTAAAACAAATGAATTGATTTCTTCATTGCATTGAATAATGAATTTGAAAAGCATTTCCAGTATTTATGCCGAAGAAAAAACTTATGATTTATTGATAACTTTTGGCTTTTATATTACTGTTGATAATTTCAGATAGATTTTGCTCATTCATTATCGCCCTGTTCTCGACTGAAGCCACACAACAACAAGTTATAAATTATTAACCATTCCGTATGACTAATCTCTTATTGATTAAGGTCTCAGACAAACACTGAAATTAAAATATGAAAAGAAATATAAATTGTTTTCTTCCAAAGAGAAAAACAAGTAATTAATTGAGAGTATGTTAACAGACATTTCAGTTCGTTATTTCATTCAAACATTTTTCAAACGAAACAAAAAAATTATAATAATTCAAATGAATAATGAATCTGAGAGTAAAGGCAATGCAATGAAAAACTAAATGATTAATGATTTTTGGAGTTATTTTAATGTATTTTTTGCAACAGACAGTGAATGTGATTATCCTATTGTGAAATAACAGAATTTACAGTAAAGGTCATACTTTTTTTTGCAGGCTGTGCTTTGAATTTTTCATATAATCGTAAAATATGAAATTGACTGAGCAATGCATCTAAAGAATGTCACTATTTTGCTGATGGATTACATCCTAGAGTGGACGGCCATCAGTTTTTCATACGAATTAATACACTATTAGAAGATTCACTCGGAATATAAAGCTATGACTTTCTGTCAAAAGATCTGCAAAAAAGTATATCAAAGTTGAATTTGATATCTCTTTTTCGGCTTAAAGTTGTTATCAACTGAATTGCAATTCATATAAAGCTTTGCGTCTAAAATGTTATCACAATCTGAGACCACATTATGTGAGTTCTTCGAGATTTGTGATCAACTCATAAATAAGTCGATTAAATATCTGAAATATCTTTTATTTAGTCATTAATTATATCGGTTTGACTGAAGAAAAAGCAAAATCCACTCAAAACTTATGACACATTAAAAGTTCAATAAAATTTAATTTCATATCAGATGTAATGAATCGCAACTATTTTCTCGCATTAATTACTAGTAATAGAAAAATAAATTATTAATTTGGTCTCAACTCTCGTCGGACTCAACTATTTCTACTTAACGATTAATCGCTTTATAAATCGACAAAAAAGTCATGTCTTGGTTATTCTAAGCTCATAGCAAGAATTTATATCCAATTTTATTGATATAACCAGTAATTAATACTTTGAGGCATAAGATAGTGACAGTTGTTTATCATTCAAAGGCATCACAAATAAAATTATATGATTCGAGTGAAGCATAAAAAAAAGTAAATAATTATTTATGCGATCAGACAATTAAATTGCAGTCAAAGCCATTCAAAGCCATTGGCCTCACATAGAATCCATTAATGGGTTCTCTATTAAAAGGAGTTAATCATTAAATTAAATATAATTACTTAACAGATATTATGAAAGAAAGCTTTTCTGGCAAAAGACACCGCTCTTCTCAATCGTCACTCTTTGCAGCACTAAATTACACTCAAAATATGAGAACAAGTTTTCAACTAAATTTGAATAATTTCATACTTTAAGACTCAATGCATTAAAGATTGAATTACTGAATGTTCTCGATTATTCTTGACATCTATTTAGCTTAAATTTGTGCAAAATTAACCAATGACAACTAAAATTGAGAATTGGATGGCTTGAAATGCGAAGAATACGGACAGACGGACAGACGGACAGTGAGAAACTATAAACATTTGAGTCGACATAACTTTGAGCGAAGTTTGCAAAAAAGAAATTCAATTTTGTTTTTTGATTTGTTTGTGACTCTTATAAGTGAAGTGAAAATGATTTAAGAGTTTTGAGAGATTGGAGTGAATGCCAGGAAATGATTATCACTGTATTTGACACGAGTCCAAAATGGCAGCAAAACTGATGAAAGCGGTGAACAATCAATCAAATAGTCTCACAGTTTGTGACCTAAACTGTGCGCTCAGATATACGATGAAAAGACGTCGCGCACCGTTTGCTTTTGAGAAATTCATTTTATATATGAATTTTTTGCCTTTCCTTCTAATACTTCTTAGTCTTCTTCTTCATTGAGTTTTCCGCAGAGATACGTATCCCACCGACACATGCATTGCAAATATACAGTCTTGTGTCAGTCCTACTAGTGCTGATCTATCGAGAATCTTCTAATGGCGATTGCAATGGCATAGACTGTGTGTGCCATAAGTATTAGGCAGTCATTAATCATATTTTGTTGTATAGAATGAGAGGCAGAACAGAGGCAAAGGAGAAAAGTAGTGAAACTTGAGTTTTAGTTGACAGCCGTGTGTTCTCTGCACCAGAAAACTAGTGAGAGATGAACTCATGTCGTAATTTTAGCGTTTAGTGATTGATTGCATCCAAAAGCATACATAATGTTTGTGTGGTTTTTGTGTTGAATACTATTTTTTCTCTGCCTCTGCTCTGCCTTTAGCTCTGGTGCTGATGACTGACACGACTGGCAGTCATATCACTCATACAAAAGTCGATATCAGATATTTGTGCAATAATGAAAATTAAATGTCGTGTTCGCTATACAACTCAAATAAAGCCTGAGCTCAGCTGAAATTTGAGCTCAAAAACTCTTAATACGACTCTTCATTCACTACGAAATCTCTATTTAATAGTCTATTAATAATATTATCCAAAACTTAAGCAAAAAATATTTTTAGCTCTTATTCGACAAAATTACTAAAAAAAATTAAATTTCAAAACTCAAGCATTTCTTTAGCGAATATTAATCACAGGATAGGAAAACCTCTTTTCTGAAAGTGTCACTCAAATGATGTGCCAATGAATGGAGGCGTAAATGAGTGAAGTATTCATTCAATTCTATCACAAATCTGTGCCTATTGTCAGAGTTTTGCGCTAAATATCCCCAAAAATAAATATTCTTTCGACTGAAGACAAACTACGATGAAGTTTAATATATGACAACAGATGTTGTCACCAATCAAATGATTGCCACTCAAACGGAGACAGACTTTTCGCACACCATTTACGAACCAAGTCTTAAATCGTGAGTCAAAGTTGGAGAGAGAGAGAGAGAGAGAGAGAGAGAGAGAGAGAGAGAGAGAGAGAGAGACCCTCCATATGTAATATTAAATTAGATGTTATATGTTGAGGGCATCAGTGAATATCTGTGCACAACTTGTGTTCACATATTTTATTATTTGCAATCAAGTGATGGCATAAACTGTTTGCCAGCTTTTCGATCATCATTGAGATAATGATTATGACTGACTCTGTGTCTGACCATCGATTCATTCAAAACATCAATTTGTATCTCAAGCTGTTCTCAGTTGTGAATGTTGTCTCTCAAGTCGTTTTAACACATTTATTAGAAAACATAAAACTTTTTATCATTATTGCAATTATTATTGTCTGAAAGCAAATATCAATAGTTTTATTTGATTTAAACCAATAGAAAAGTTGTGAAAATTTACATTAAACCAAATCACTAGAATAACAGCAATGAAAACATTTTTCTAATTAAATCTTAAAAGATATGATTGATTGAAAGGGCAGAACATTATTAATCTGAAGTAAAGCAGAACTTTCGACACCCTTTCCGATAGACACCAATTCTTTGTTTATTTTAAGAATTGGCAAATAATTCGTCAGTCGATCAATAAATTCATTCATCATTTGATCGCAAAAAGTCATTAATATTTTGCTTTCGAATTGAATTTTTCAGATGAGAACAAAATTATAATGAAATCTGTTTTTTATCAAATGATTTATCATTTATTTTTCCCAACATTTTATTCATTTAACGTCTCTTTCCATTCATTTATTAACAAAAAGTTCAGTATTTTGCTCTTTGTCTGTAATTAATTCTTTGAATGACAGATGATTTCCAATAGTTTTTCATCTGTTCTTTGAAATATCTGTCGATAGTTAAGCGATAAATGTTTTATTCGAGGACTACAAGCATTTCAAAAAAGATTAAATCAAAGACAGAAACATATCTTTTATTTATCGCTTCAATTGAATGAAAATATTGTCGACAAACATATTGAGTGAAAACACTTCTTATGGCAAACATTAAACTATATTTTTGACTCAAAATAGTTTATCTGAAAAGAATTCAATGATTTGGAAATCATGTCTGAAAAAATCTGTGACTGTTTTGTTCAGCAATTCTTGGCATTTGATTGACTGAATCCGATGATAAACAAGTGATGGTATATAACAGAACACAACAGAGACTTAATGAGAGAATCAAAAGGAAGACAAAAAAGTGCTGATTTTGGTCAACACATATGTTTCACATTAGAGGCAAACATTACATTACTTCTAAACAACATTTAGCGCAAAGAAGAGTCAAATAATGAAAACGATTGAGAGATGAGATCCAAAAGTCATGACTGAGCCGCCGCTTAGAACAGAAAGAGAGCCGAAAATAAACTTTCAAACTTACAGTCGTTTGATAGACGTCTTCGATGTTTAGATTTGATGCTAAACGAGTCAGTCCTCAGATAATCAAAGACAGCTCTGACTCTAAATCGGAAATGTTTTATGACTCAAATAGACTTTGAAATAATTCATACTTTATATTCAATTGATTTAGCTGGATAACATTTATAAATATCAATTAAATGTATGATTTATATATAATGTCAGTTGAAAAATGCACAACAAATGAAGTGAAACATAAATATGTCGATAAATTTTGCTCAGAATATGTGGAAAATTCATGAAATTATTTTTACGTTCGGATTTGTAGACAATATGTGCGGTAAAAGACATAAATCTTCTTTCAAATCATAGTTCGGTTTAAAAATACAATTCAATTCTCAAATAGTTTTTGTGTCTAAGAGTGAAAAATCGATGTTTAAAATATGGTTGTTGTCTGAGCGGCCATTCAGTTGTCTGTCCAGCCATTCAATTGTATGTTATATATATCTGTATAAATGGTTGTCCGCTATCCGACAACAGCTATAGGCCTATCATTTGGTGTGCCCACACATTACAATATAAATGGTTGTGCTGTCAGACTCCTACCGATTCTGAAACTCATAATTCTTTTTGTAGCACTGAATGGCACTCATATGCAATGTATGCCTCAATTGATTGTTATGTATGTTATGTATGCCATACAACAGAACGTTGTTCTGTCCTCCAGTCTCTGCACATCAATAGCACTGTTAGATATTTTTAGGACAATTGCCATATTTTTTGCTCTCAACTACACAAACGTTTTGTTATGTTGTGTACCGAATGACACCTTATGTCCGATCGCTGTCTAAACTATAAATCCATTCTATGCTCGAATGCACTCAATCCAGTGGAAGCCATACAGCCGTCAGACCCCATAGAGTGCACAACATTTCCATTTTCACTGCTTTCAGCTGATGATGTCTTTTATTCGCCGCCACCTTCTAGTTCTTCAGGAAAGTGCCACACATTACGAACCAGACATACATTTTCATAAGCAGTACTTCTTTAGTCTCTGCAGACGTTTGAAAGACATTTGATTATTGTTTTGAAT
>JAQFXL010001591.1:0-11309 GCA_034693445.1 Edwardzetes edwardsi
CAAATGTTTTTGTTTTGAACGCAAAACATGTGATTCAAAGACAAACAAAAGTTTGACATAAAATACGTCTAAAAATCAATTTAATGATAAAATAATTGTTTGTTTTATCTCTAATTTTATTAAAATCTTTTTCTAATTAATCCCTCAAATGATAAAACACTAAATTTTTTATTAAAAATTTATCGGTTTTTACTGAAATTGAAAATCAGTTGAGATTTGACTCTCAAACCAATGCTTAAAGTTTATCGACTTTTCACCCAATGATTGAATTTTGCAAATACAGTTTATGATGCTTTGTATCAACCACCTATAGTATCAACTAACCATTTATGTCAATGAAATTCGAATCCCCAGTACATTACAATAGTAAGACAATGTAATTAATGACCGATTGCATCAACAACCATTTTTGTCAACAACCATTTCTATCAAGCATTTGATTGGTCCCAAACATCTCAAATGCATGTAATAAACTTACAGCCAATTATTGTTTCAGATGAGGAAAGTCATGAATTTAAGGCTCCGTTCACTTCTTCCCATGCATTGGAAAGCATTTCAAAACTCCAAAAGTTTTTCGCTCAAAAAAATAACCAATCATTTGATGATAATTCGAATGAAATGCATAAATAAGTCATTAAATATAGCTTTCAATCTTTAAAACAGTCAAAAATTACTGAATTTATGTCAAACTAATAAATGAATATAAACTTTGCTTTTTGTCTATCAAACCATTTCAGTCAACTAACCGATTTTGTCAACCTTTCTGGAGTTCCCGTCTTTGTTGATAAGAAAGGTCGTGAACTGTATTCGTAGGATTTAAACGAATGGGAGTTTAGTTTTATTCTGTCCTCACTTTCAATACAAACATATCTTATTGACTTTCACATATGCCCTTGTACATTTTCATACATTAATTATCCGAACAAATTTTGTTTTCTAAACATTTCATTCTATTTTCAAAATACAAATCTATTCAATAATAAAGTTTTTGAAAACAAATCCAATAAAAGTTAGTATTTAGTTATAGTAGTTATAAATTGTTTTGATTTTTCTGCACTTTTGTGTCATTTCTTCTTTGAATTGTTGGAAAAGCACTTTACTCTTGAATCCCAAATTAATTGTCTGAAGACTTGGAAGACGGCTCAGAATATCTGCCATTTGTGTCACTCCTTTTGGTGTTGTGTTGAATGTATTCTCAATTTGTAAAAATTGGAGTTTTGGTAAATTAATGTCAATATCTCTGAGAAACTTCTCATTCAGTGTTTGACAGAAATGAAAATAAAGACACAAATGAGTGATATTTGAAAGATCTTTAAATATCTCGAATGTAAACAATTTAATGATATCTTCTTTTGTCTTATAATAGATCCATAATTTAAATCGTTTTAATTCTTTGAATGCTTTCAAAGGAGACAACAATTGACTCATATTTGAGACGTTCTCTGAAGTGATTTCAAAACTTCATTCAATTCTCTTTAGTTTCTGACAATTGTTTGCAATCTTTTTAGAAGAATCGGAGAATTGTTTTGCGTTTAAATCCCAGTATTCGTTAAATCAGATCTTTTCGAGTCATGACATAAAAGCATTGAATTAATACACAATTCATAACATTTTTTTTGAAGAAAGATTTTTTGATGTGTTCTCCGCTTTAAAGGACTCGGATTAGTATTGAATTGATTTTCAATTGTCTACACTTTTCAATGAATTCATTTTTGATTTGATTTATATTTTCCTGTTTTTTAAAATACAATTCAATTGTCTGAAGACTTGAATGACAGCTCAGAATATCTGCCATTTGTGTCACTCCTTCTGGTGTTTTGTCGAATTGAGTCTCCTTTTAGTCGAAAGTTCTGTTAGTTATAAAATGTTTTCATTTTTCTGCACTTTTTAATGATTTCTTCTTTGAATTGTTGGGAAAGTACTTCACTCTTGAATTTCAATATAATTGTCTGAAGACTTGAGAGTCGGCTCAAAATATCTGCCATTTGTGTGACTCCTTCTTCTGTTGTGTCGAATGTATTCCCAATGTGTAAAAATTGGAGTTTTGGTAAATTAATGTCAATATCTTTGAGTGTCTTATCATTCAGTGATTGAAAACAAACAAAACCAAGACTCAAATGAGTGATATTTGAGAAATGTTTGAATGACTCGAATGAAAACAATTTTATTATATCTTCTCCGGTATTATCGAGTCTCAAATCCAATCGTTTTAATCCTTTGAATGCTTTCAAAGGAGACAACAATTGACTCATATTTGAGACGTTCTCTGAAGTTATTTCAAAACTGCATTCAATTCTCTTAAGTTTTTGACAATTGTTTGCGATTTCTGTCAACGATTTGGAGAATAGTTTAGTGTTTAGACCGAAAGTTGTGTTGATTTCAAAATCAAATAAATCTTTGAGTTTTGAAATATTTATCAAACAATCATTGATTGCATTTTTGGCTTCACTATGAAAGTCGACACTCAAATGTCGAAGACTTATAAAGTTTTCAATCAATTTGTTGAACAACTGTTCGTCGCCTTCAAAAACAAGTACATCCAATGTCTTGACTTTATTTGAATTGATCGGTGATATAATCGGGATATCATTGTCTTCATTCAACATTATAGTCACTCTTTCGACGTTCGGGAATAAATCCAAACGATTGAAATCATCCATCAATTCAATTGATTTCAATTTTGAGCCAAACTTTTGCTGAAACTCTGGTAAAACGCTTTCATTGATTTCACCCTTGAATTTAACCAAATTATGACAATATTTGACAATCAATTCAATCATTTTGTTGTTTGTCTTTGTGTCGAAATTCTGGTAATTGTCAACCGATGTGATATTCGGACACTTCTTCAGCAGTGATTCAATTGATTTCAAATCAAATCCTTTGGTGTTTTTCATCCAGAAATCGAGTTCAAAATGTTTCGTGAAGACAGTCCTCTGGAACTGTTTGGACACACATTCAAAGCGGAGTTTGTCTTTTAGTGACAAATACTGGAGAATCTCTTCACACAAATCATCGCAAAAACGTTCACTAAATGACTGCCTTTTGTTTGAATGACTTCTTAAACACAATCTCTTATTTGAAGACATCTTTGAAAGTGATTTGAAAACAATTGAATAAAATTAGAGATAAATTGAACTCAAAATCAAATGTTTTTGTTTTGAACGCAAAACATGTGATTCAAAGACAAACAAAAGTTTGACATAAAATACGTCTAAAAATCCATTCAATGATAAAATAATTGTTTGTTTTAACTCTAATTTTATTGAAATCTTTTTCTAATTCATCTCAAATGAGGTAACACTGAATCGGTGGTCACTTTTGTCAGTCTTATGGGAATCCTCTCTTCAAAAGTCAATTGAAAATATTTTACTGACGACTAATGTGTATAAAGAAATTATTTGAAATTCCAATCACCCGACAACTTTTTAGCAATTTAGAACTTGGAAACTCTTCAATACTTATGCAATTTGTAGTTTATCTAGCCATTAAATAAACCTTGGTTGAAATTGATATAGAATTTGTTATAAAAGCCTAAATGACTACATTTATCACTTATAACTGTGAAAAATATTTCCAGTCTATGACACAAAACAAATATTCGCGGATTAATTGAAAAGTTTCTGAATTATTTTAATCTTGTTTCAATTTGTTCGAGTTTTCAATTTAAATTTTCAATGATTTTAAAAATAAACAAAAAGTGAGAAATGTCATTTTGAAAATATATTCAATTTTATTCTTGGATTTATTATATGTAACATAACTTTTTGAAAAATGTGTTGAAAAGGATATGTATTTGAATCCATTCTTATCCTTCTTCTCATGCAATGACTGAACTTATGCTCATTTCTCACTCCATTACCCCTTCCGTGCGTTCTGTGGCCGAAAAAAACTTCAAATGTGGAACACCTGAAAGCTTTTCAATCAAAGTTGTTGTGGAAGTCGTTTAGCAGCAGTAAGAACGGCATCTCTAATGCCTTTCCATAAGTTATTGATAGGTCTGATGAGTTGGTCCGGAATATAACAGAAGTCAATTAATCCCATTATCTGTGAGATTAGTTTAATTCTGTTCTCACTTTCAATACAAACATATTTTTTTGACTCTTATATTGATATTGAAATTATGGTTCGAAAAGATTTTGTTTACTTAACACTTCAGTGGATGTTCTAAAATATAAATTTGGTCTTTTAGTGCCTTAATCTAAATGAAAGCTTGAGTTTTAGTCGGAGTCGTCGCGAATCACTTTCTCTGATTTTTCTGCACTTTCAGTGATTTCTTCTTTGAATTGTTGGGAAAGCCCTTCACTCTTGAAACACAATCTAATTGTCTGAAGACTTGGAAGACGGCTCAGAATATCTGCCATTTGTGTCACTCCTTCTGGTGTTGTATCGAATGTATTCTCAATTTGTAAAAATTGGAGTTTTGGTAAATTAATGTCAATATCTCTGAGAAACTTCTCATTCGGTGTTAGATCGCAAACAGAATAAAGACACAAATGAGTGATATTTGATAATTGTTTGAATGCCTCGAATGAAAACAATTTAATGACTTCTTTTGTATTAGTATTGAGCGCTAAAAGCATTCGTTTTAATCCTTTAAATGCTTTCAAAGGAGACAACAATTGACTCATATTTGAGACGTTCTCTGAACTGATTTCAAACCGAATGAAAATAGACTTTAATTTCTGACAATTGTTTGCGATTTCTGTCAAAGATTTGGAGAATAGTTTAGTGTTTAGACCAAAAGATGTGTTGATTTTCAAATCAATTAAATCCTTGAGTTTCGAGATATTTATCAAACACTCATTGATTTCATTTTCGTCATCGAAGTAGACACTCAAATGTCGAAGACTTCCAAAGTTTTTAACCAATTTGTTGAACAACTGTTTTTCGCCAGAAAACCCCCATATTTTCAATGACATGATTTTATTTGAATTGATCGGTGATATAATCGGGTATTTATCCGAACTAATGGTCACTCTTTCGACGTTCGGGAATAAATCCAAACGATTGAAATCATCCGTCAATTCAATTGATTTTAATTTTGAGCCAAACTTTTGCTGAAACTCTTCAAAAACGCTGTCATAGATCTCACCTTTGAATTCAACCAAATTATGACAATATTTTACAATCGATTGAATAGAATTCTCGTCAAAGTTGTCAATGGATGTAATGTTCGGACACTTCTTCAGCAGTGATTCAATTGATTTTGAATCAAACCCTTTGAAGTTTTTGATCGATAGTCCGCCGAAGCGTCGTTCAGATATTCTGTATCGTCCTATTGACAGTTCAAAATGTTTTGTGAAGACAGTCCTCTGGAACTGTTTGGACACACATTCAAAGCGGAGTTTGTCTTTTAATGGCAGAAACTGAAGAATAACTTCAGACAAATCATCGCACATACGTTCACTAAATGACTGTCTTTTGTTTGAATGACTTCTTAAACACAATCTCTTATTTGAAGACATCTTTGAAAGTGATTTGAAAACAATTGAATAAAATTAGAGATAAATTGAACTCAAAATCAAATGTTTTTGTTTTGAACGCAAAACATGTGATTCAAAGACAAACAAAAGTTTGACATAAAATACGTTTAAAATAATCGCTTTAATTGTTTTCAATTGCGTTAAAATCTATCTATAGTTTCAAAGTTAGTATTGAGTTTGAATAATAATTGTGAGGCAGGTCTTTTGTGATGATGTGAGGGTCGTTTGCCGTTCAATTTGGACTTATTATCAAAAATCACTTTTTATTAAAATTTAATTCTTTTATTTAAAACTTTTTATTTGAAAATTACAATATTTAAGAACTGGAGCTCTTAAGGGATAGGGAGAGCTCTAGAGAAGTGAAGAGCAGATATGACAACTCAGGAATGTCACTGAAGTGACCCTTCAATTAAATGTCTGTATATTCTTCGCACAAATTCTTCATTTAAAGGACTATAAGTTTGGTCTTCTTTTTGAGTAAAATTCTATTCATGAGAACCAGATTTCAGCTCATTTTCAGTGATATCACAATCAATAAAACACTTATTTTTAAGGATTTTTCTGTTTTATTGAAATTGAAAATCAGTTGAGATTTGACTCTCAAACCACTGCTTAAAGTTTATCGACTTTTCACCCAATGATTGAATTTTGCAAATATTCGTAGGATTTAAACGAATGTGAGTTTAGTTTTATTCTGTTCTCACTTTCCATACAAACACATCTAATTGACAACTCTGTGTGTCTGAAGTGTATAAAAACTTGAATGACGGCTCAGAATATCTGCCATTTATGTAACTCCTTCTGGTGTTTTGTGGAATTTAAATACAAATCTATTCAATAATAAAGTGTTTGAAAACAAATTCACTAAAAGTTATAAATTGTTTTCATTTTTCTGCACTTTTTAAAAACTTCTTCTTTGAATTGTTTTGAAAGCACTTTACTCTTGAATCGCAATCTAATTGTCTGAAGACTTGAAAGACGGCTCAGAATATGTCATTTGTGTCACTCCTTCTTTTGTTGTGTCGAATGGTTCACAAATTCTCAAAGATTGGAGTTTTGGTAAATAAATGTCAATATCTTTGAGTGTCTTCTCATTCAGTGATTGAAAACAAACAAAATAAAGACTCAAATGAGTGATATTTGAGAATTGTTTGAATGACTCGAATGAAAACAATTCATTTGTATCTTCTTTTGTCTTATTTTTGAGCCATAATTTCAATCGTTTTAATCCTTTTAATGCATTCAAAGGAGACAACAATTGACTCATATTTGAGACGTTCTCTGAAGTGATTTCAATGAACTCAATGGAAATAGACTTTAGTTTCTGACAATTGTTTGCGATTTCTGTCAACGATTCGGAGAATAGTTTAGTGTTTAGACCAAAAGATGTGTTGATTTCCAAATCAAATAAATCTTCGAGTTTTGAAATATTTATCAAACAATTATTTATTTCATTTTTGTCTACGTCTTCGAAGTCGACTCTCAAATGTCGAAGACTTCCAAAGTTTTCAATCAATTTGTTGAACAACTGATCTTTGCCTTCAAAAACAATTACTTCCAATGATTTGACATTCTTTGAATTAATCGGTGATATAATCGGGTCTTTACTCGATCTTTTGTCCACTCTTTCGACGTTCGGGAATAAATCCAAACGATTGAAAACATCCGTCAATTGAATTGATTTCAATTTTGAGCCAAACTTTTGCTGAAACTCTGGGAAAACGTTTTTATCGATTTCACCCTCGAATTCAACCAAATTATGACAATATTTGACAATCAATTCAATCATTTTGTTGTTGAAATTCTGGTCATATATGTAAATAGATGTGATATTCGGACACTTCTTCAGCAGTGATTCAAATGATTTCAAATCAAATTCTTTGGTGTTTGTAATCCAGGATTTGCCGAAATTTTGCTTAAATATTGTGTGTCTTTCTATTTCCAGTTCATAGTGTCTTTGAAAGACAGTCCTCTGGAACTGTTTGGACACACATTCAAAGCGGAGTTTGTCTATTAATGGCAGAAACTGAAGAATAACTTCAGACAAATCATCGCAAATACGTTCACTAAATGACTGTCTTTTGTTTGAATGACTTCTTAAACACAATCTCTTATTTGAAGACATCTTTGAAAGTGATTTGAAAACAATTGAATAAAATTAGAGATAAATTGAACTCAAAATCAAATGTTTTTGTTTTGAACGCAAAACATGTGATTCAAAGACAAACAAAAGTTTGACATAAAATACGTCAAAAAATAATTCAGTTGTTTTTAATTGTATTGAAATTCTATCTATAGTTTCAAAGTTAGCATTGAGTTTGAAATTTGAATAATAATTGTGAGGCAGGTCTTTTGTGATGATGTGAGGGTCAGTTTGGCGTTCAATTTCAGCTTATTATCAAAACTAACTTTTTATTAAAATTCAATTCTTTTATTTAAAAATTACAATATTTGAGAACTGGAGCTCTTAAGGGATAGGAAGAGCTATAGAGTAGTGAAGAGCAGATATGACAACTCATGAATGTCACTGAAGTGACCCTTTTATTACATGTCTGTATATTCTTCGAACAAATTCTTCGTTTGTAAGTTTGATCTTCTTTTTGAGGAAAATTCTATTCATGGGAATCAGATTTCGGCTCATTTTCGGCGATATTACTGTCAGTGATATCACAATCAATAAAACAGTAATTTCTGAAGATTTTCAGAATTATGAATTTGGTCTTTTAATGCCTTTTTTAATGCAATAAAGTTATTGTCGATAACATACAGTCATTGGTTTGTTAAGTGAAAGATTGTCTCAATGATTGTCTTATGTTTGAGACGTCTTCCGAAGTGAAGTCAAAATCAGTTTCAATTGACTTAAGTTTCTGACAATTGTTTGCAATTTTTCTAAAAGAATCGGAGAATTGTTTTGCGTTTAAATCCCAGTATTCGTGAAATCAGATCTTTTCGAGTCATGACATAAAAACATTGAATTAATACTCAATTCATAACATTTTTTTTGAAGAAAGAAAAGATTTTTTGATGTGTTCTCCGCTCTAAAGGACTCGGATTAGTATTGAATTGCTTTTCAATTGTCTAGACTTTTCAATGAATTCATTTTTGATTTGATTCATATTTTCCTGGTTTTTAAAATACAATTCAATTGTCTGAAGACTTGAATGACGGCTCAGAATATCTGCCATTTGTGTCACTACTTCTGGTGTTTTGTGGAATTCAAATTCAAATCTTTTCAATTATAAAGTGTTTGAAAACAAATTCACTAAAAGTTATAAATTGTTTTGAATTTTCTGCACTTTTCAGTGATTTCTTCTTTAAATTGTTGGGAAAGCACTTCACTCTTGAATCCCAATTTAATTGTCTGTAGACTTGAGAGTCGGCTCAGAATATCTGTCATTTGTGTCACTCCTTCTTCTGTTGTGTCGAATAGTTTACAAGTCATCAAAGATTGGAGTTTTGGTAAATAAATGTCAATATCTTTGAGTGTCTTCTCATTCAGTGATTGGCGGCCAACAAAATAAAGACCCAAATGAGTGATATTTGAGAATTGTTTGAATGACTCGAATGAAAACAATTTAGTTATATCTTCTTCTGTCATATTTTCGAGTCTTAAATCCAATTGTTTTAATCCTTTCAATGCTTTGAAAGGAGACAACAATTGACTCATATTTGAGACGTTCTCTGAAGTGATTTCAAAACTGCATTCAATTCTCTTTAGTTTTTGACAATTGTTTGCGATTTCTGTCAACGATTTGGAGAATAGTTTAGTGTTTAGACCAAAAGGTGTGGAGATTTCCAAATAAATTAAATCTTCGAGTTTTGAAATATTTATCAAACACTCATTGATTTCATTTTTGTCAACCTCTTCGAAGTCGACTATCAAATGTCGAAGACTTCCGAAGTTTTCAATCAATTTGTTGAACAACTGTTCGTCGCCTCCAAAAACAAGTGCATCCAATGACTTGACTTTCTTTGAATTGATCGGTGATATAATCGGGTTAAGGTCTTCCTTCAACATTATGGTCACACTTTCGACGTTTGGGAATAAATCCAAACGATATAAATCATCCGTCAATTCAATTGATTTTAATTTTGAGCCAAACTTTTGCTGAAACTCTGGGAAAACGCTTTCATCCATTTCACCCTTGAATTGAACCAAATTATGACAATATTTGACAATCAATTCAATCATTTGATTGTAATTATGATTATAGACTGACATAAAGTCAATGGATGTGATATTCGGAAACTTCTTAAGCAGTGATTCAAATGATTTTAAATCAAATCCTTTTCGTTCTGTAATCCAGTAGTTGAGTTCAAAATGTTTTGTGAAGACAGTCCTCTGGAACTGTTTGGACACACATTCAAAGCGGAGTTTGTCTTTAAGTGACAAATACTGGAGAATCTCTTCACACAAATCATCGCAAAAGCGTTCACTAAATGTCTGTCTTTTGTTTGAATGACTTCTTAAACACAATCTCTTATTTGAAGACATCTTTGAAAGTGATTTGAAAACAATTGAATAAAATTAGAGATAAATTGAACTCAAAATCAAATGTTTTTGTTTTGAACGCAAAACATGTGATTCAAAGACAAACAAAAGTTTGACATAAAATACGTTTAAAATAATCGCTTTAATTGTTTTTAATTGTATTGAAATTCTATCTATAGTTTCAAAGTTAGCATTAAGTTTCAAATTATTTAATAAATAGTTTGAATAATAACTGTGAGGCAGGTCTTTTGTGGTGATGAGGGTCAGTTTGCCGTTAAATTTCGGCACAATTATCAAAAATCACTTTTTATTGAAATTCAATTCTTTTATTTAAAACTTTTTATTTGAAGAATATTTGAGAACTGGAGGGATAGGGAGAGAGTGAGCTCTAGAGTAGTGAAGAGCAGATATGACAACTCAGGAATGTCACTGAAGTGACCCTTTTATTACTTTATTGCTCTGACATTGAAAGTAGATCTGAGAGCAAAAGTCACTGAATTGTGTTCAACAAAGATAGAGAACTAATTCCTAGAATAAAATTGAAGATATTTTTAAGTTAAAAATAGTCGATTATAGTCAACATTCCTTTATAATCAACAGATTGTGGCCAATCGTCTTCATTATAATGATTTCAAAACTGCATTCAATTCTCTTTAGTTTCTGACGATTGTTTGGTAAATGGTTTTGAGTTAAGGCAGAAATATGTGTTGATTTTCAAATCAATTAAATCCTTTAGTTTCGAGATATTTATCAAACACTCATTGATTGCATTTTTGTCTCCAAACTCGACTCCGTTTTCAAACCTGATTCTCAAATGTCGAAGACTTCCAAAGTTTTCACTCAATTGGCCTAAATGTTCGTCGCAATCAAAAATATTTATACCAAGTGACTTGACCTCGCTCAAATTGAGAGCTGGTATCGAGAGATCCGGGTAACAGAAACATATGTTTTCCACTCTTTCGACGTTCGGGAATAAATTCAAACGATTGAAATCATCCGTCAAATCAATTGATTTTAATTTTGAGCCAAAATTCAATGGATGTGATATTCGGACACTTCTTAAGCAGTGATTCAATTGATATGATATGAAATCCTTTACTGTTTGTGATCTAAGGTTCGCCTAATTCACTAATTTTATTAAAATCTTTCTCTAATTCATCCCTCAAATGACTAACACTGAATCTGAGGTCATTTTTGTCAGTCTTTTCGTGGATAAATCATCCCGGAAGCTTTCAAATTCATTTCACCAATACTTCCAAGATCATTGAAATCGAGCTTTGGATGAAATTAGTTGTGAACTCAGGAGTGAACCAATTAAAAATTGTCCCACTTGA
>JAQFXL010001592.1:0-11308 GCA_034693445.1 Edwardzetes edwardsi
GAGCTCAACATAAATGTTATTAAAATATAGTATAAAACAGTGCTTTTTGTGTCTCATTTTAGCTGTTTTTGACAATAAAGATATTGACACTGTTTTCATATGTTGTCAGCAAATATACAGTTTTAAGTCATTCTCTGTTGACTTTCTGACTCTTTGACTCTCTTTTAGCGCTTTTATCTGCTTTTAATTGTTTTTAGTTTTATTTGTTTTTAACAATATCTGACATAATCTTCGGCAGTGATGGGCAAACCTAAGGGCAAGAATGGGTTCTTCTATTATATGCTTCACAAACAGCAAGAGTTGAAAAGGAATGGTGAACACCTCGAAATTAATAACCCGCGCCTTCAAAAGCTGGCTGGCGATGAATGGAAAGGTATGTTACAATACACTCTGTCCTCTTTAATTACTCAAGAAGTACCTCAAGTTGTACCCAAACCAACAGTCCTTTAATTAGTGTCTAAGAGGGTATCCTTGCAATAGATTTGAAATTGAAACCAGCCTTAAATGTGAACAAAATGAGCTGAAACTTGATTTACATTCAATTGGAGAGTAGAGTGAATTGAAATAAAAGTTGTAGTCTTTATATCAGACTATCAATTGTCTCATATTATCCTCTTTTGCCGATCTATTGAATGTCGACAACATTTACTGGTATTTCGTTCATATTTATTGTCTTAGACTCAAATCAAATGACAAACCGAATGAAATGGGATTAACATGCAATTTGTTTGTGCCCTTTTCAAGCATTGATTATTGAGTGCGTGACTACAGTTTGGTATAAAGGAACACAAATTTTATTCCAGGTCACTATACTCTGGAATTCGCTGTTAGCATTAGCTGCTCATTTGCTAGTTTATATTTACGCTGACATTTATAGCAAAGTTTGAGAACCTTTTGAAAATATCTTCATTTTCCTCCTCAGCGTTGAATACAGAACAGAGAATACCATTCGATAGTAGAGCGAAGGCAGAGAAGGAAAGAGCCAGAAGTCAGACCATTCCCATACATACGCGACCTTATCATCAAAGACAGGAAAACTTCAACCGAACGCTTACCGAACAGACCGACCAAATGGAGGACGAAACAGATCGCGAGGAATATTTGGATAAAATGATCGAATGCTGTGTTAAGGCCTGTAAGTCAAAGGAAGACCTAATAAACGCCTCCTTCTTTGTCATCAGTTCCAATATAATGATTCAAACCGAGAAGAATGAGTTCTATCCCCTCGAGATCGGTATCTGTCAGTACTCTATCAAAGATGGCATTCAATTCACTTATCATCAGTTCGTAGACCCGGGAAAAGTTCCAATAGGTTTGTCCGCAAATATATTCATACAGTTTTGAGATTGAATTGGTGTCCATCCCTCAGGTTATATGAGCATGGCAAAGAGCTGGTGTGAGGACTGCCATAAGATTCCGTTCGATAACTTCTACGCCGCGTCTGATAACTACCAGAAGATTGTTGAAGATATCGCTCAGATTCTGGACAACTCGCGGTTCACTAATGAAATCAGTGGTCGGCCCACTCCTATGCTGGTCTACTGCAATGAAAACCAGATCGAACAGAATAAGGGAGTCCTTAAGTGGTTGGCCAACAAGTATCAGAAAATAGTGCCAACATTTCAATGGGATTTAGAAGTTATGGATTTAGGGAATCTTCTCTATCATATCTCTAACACTGTTGGCCGTCCCATTCGTCCCGCAATGGCTGAAGGTATGGTCAGAGCTCTGATCTATGAATAGAATAATTGTATCCATTGTTTAATTGCAGAAATTTTGAAGACTTCTGCGTTTGACTATTCGGCCGAAACCAACTGTGGCTTTCATGAGGAAATGGACAACAAGAACTGTGCCCGAGGTGAGGCCCGTCGCTACTGCTATATGATGTCTCAAGCCCTGTGCCAGATGTTTGATGTGTCGCCCACTCCCAACCATTTACCACCAAAAAGAGAGAATGTGGTGACCCAGGAGTATAGGGTTGAATTGGTTGATGTGAGGGCCCCGCCGGCCAACAGATATCAGATGTTCAAAGCAAATGAACAAAGTGACGACTGGGCGCCTAATACTAGTGCAGAGCCTGGAAGAGAGGCGCCACAGTCTAGTCAACCACCCCCTAGGCTTATGGGTATCGGACGCGGAAGGGGTTGGAATAGACGCTGAGTTCATGTGTTAGACAAATGATTGTTTCGTTTACTTCTATTTTTATTTCATTTTTATCTCAACTTTCATTTGACGGAAGCTTTTAATGACATTTCACTTATTTTCCTAACGTTTTGTGATTTCAAACTTCGTTTTAATCAAATATTTTTATTTGTATTTTTCCCAAAACTTATGACTCTTTTGAGTTAAAATTTGCTTCAATTTTATAGAAGAATTCAGTTTTAGAGTTAATTAATGTCTAAAACAAATAATAAAGACTTGAATTTTAATTGTATTTTATTTACATTTTTAAATGACTTTAATTATAACTCAACGTTTAGATTACTTTCTTTCACTTTGAGGTGTAAACGGGCCGTCGGTCTTGACTTCGCCGAAAATGTGTGGGTTTATGCCTCGATTGTGAAAAAGCATATTGTTGATCTCTACTATATTTCGATAACCCCGCTTGGTGAACTTTTCAGGAGGCTGTACGTACCAATGAAATCCCATTATACCAAACATGGCTGCCGTCAGACCCATGTATTTGAAAAATCTCTGGATTTTAGTCGACTTTATCGGTCGCGCCATTCATTCGGTAAATGCCTTTTCGTTCGCAAAAGTCAAACGAAAGTGAATTTTTTGTCGTCTTTTTAAAATGTTTGTAAACAAACTCTTCAGATGAGACTGAAATGACTTATTCTGGCATTAGATGTCGTCAGTAGACAACCAAATGAAACGTTCTACAAACAACAATTCATCTTGGTAATAGATTCGTAATTTCAGCCATAGTAAAAATTCTTTCGAACCAAATAATGAAATTTTTATTAGTTCTTTTGAATTTAAATTTTAATCTAGGTGATTATTTGAGATTGTTGGACAAATGATCCAGAATGTCTGTGTTGATAATTACCCCCTTTGTTACTTACTTTATGGATATGAGTCACAAAAGTCAAAACAATAACAAATCAAAAAAAAGTGTTTTTATTAAATTACAAATCATTTGCATTTCAAACCGAATTAATTGAGTGTTTATCATAAGACCTACACCTGGATAAGTCTTCATCAAACGGTTTATCTTGCAGTTAGTCGTCTGAAGTAATAATTAAATAATAAAATATGTTTTGACAAAAGTTTGTTGTCTCACATCGAGAGTCGACGAACCGATAATTGCTTTTCAATCCTAACCTTGAATTCAGACGAGTCTTAAGTCAATATTCAAATTCAATTATTTCGTGTTTTATGTTATCTTTATATTTATAAACGTTTTAAAATGTTGTTGAAATTGAGTCAACTTTGATGACAAAGATAGTTGACTGATAAATGCTGACAAATACCAGGGTTGTTGGATGAAGCATTTTGAATGTGAGTTAGGTCTCTGAGTCGGTCCGTTTTATTGTCTCAAATCGTTGGTAACGTTTGCGATGACAACAGTTTTTCTGCAATCAATTGATTTGTTTTAAGTGTTTCTCTAATAAGTCTTTTCTCACAAATATTTCTTTGTTTTAAATATAATTCAATCGATTGACTCATATATTGATTCAGACGTCAAGACATTGAATTCATAATAAAGTTTTGTCTGAAAATCCGTTTGAATTTAATAATCACTTGAAATGTGAATTATGTCTGAGTTTTGACTGACTTTTGACTCATTTGTGACTGAATTTGATTTCAAGTAATAACTCAAACGTTTTGTTTGACTTTTCATCAAATTTGTTGTGAATTTCTTCAGAAAAATGTCTTCAAATAGTTGGAGATGGGGTCAAGTGATCCGAGAGCTCAAAGTGGAACCTTTCCTCTGCTTATATATGTTTTCGTATAGTTTGTCTTCGATTGCCATATCTCAATTGATCCAGGACAAGTTATGCCGCTTCACATATGGACAAAGTGCTCAATACTGTCTTGAGATCAATAGCCAGGAGTTCGACCACAGCGCCGACCGAACAAAGAGTGAGATTCTCACTGATTCCAGTTATCTAAGTCTATACCGGATGATCATAACTACCATTCCCTGTGCCATATGGTCGCTATTTATTGGCTCTTGGTCCGATAAGTACATACACGGCCGCAAACTCATTATGATCTTCGGAACAGTGGGCGCATTCTTAGAGTCCATCTCTCTTATCATAAACGCCGCTGTTTTTAGTGCAGGTATTTATCGATTCAATTAATTTTTGGCAAATAATTTGGGATTTTTTTTCGATTCAGACGTATATATAATCCTATTTTCGTTCATTCCGTCCGCTCTGTTCGGAGGCATAATCGCAACTCTTATGTCGACATATGCCTACTGTTCGGCCACAAGTGATAAGTCGACCCGAGCTATACGTTTCGCTCTGTTGGAAGTTAGCTTTTGGATACGTGAGTCAAATATATTCCTTTACTTTTCAATGAGTTTTAATTAACATCTTTGGACTGTTAGCTCAACCCTTTGGTTCGTTCGTTGGCGGTCAGATTCTGGGCGATGGTAACAGCAAAAGCGAGAGACAGCTCTACCACTATATCGCAGTTTTTATCGGTTAGTAATGACTTTTACTTTTCTGATTCTCTTTTTTCACGATTTCATTGAATGTTTCGTTAATTTTCTTGAGTTTTGTCACATATTTCTGACATTTGTTTCAATTTATTACTGTTTTTATCAAATCATCTCTGAATTCAATGTCAGAAATCTTTATTAATTAAGATTTGCTATAAATCTTGTTTTTGATGACTAATTCTTTTCAATTATATTTATATTCTTATAAATAAATATTTGATTGATTTATTGATTAGTGTCGGCCTGTGGACAGATGGCCGCCTTCTTCTGGGTTATGTTTGTCATCAATGAGAAGCCCAAAGACATTATGGATGTGTCGATTGTCAACAGAGACGCCTTCGAGGCGAGTAATGCTCAACAATCCGAAGAAGTTATCTTCAAAAGCTCTGAATCAATGATGTCCACAATTAAAAGACATTCTCGAGAACTGTTTGACTTAAACAATGTGGTGGACATCTTCTACACTTGCATTAAACCCCGTTCTCATAAGGGTAGAGCTCAGATCTGGCTGTTGTTTTTGTCGATAGCCTGTGTGATGTTGTCATACATGGGCTCACTTGTCATCCTTTGGCAATATGTGGAGAAACTGTTCAGTTGGTCCGCAAAGAAATATTCAAACGTCAACTCTTTGGTCACAATTTTCACCATTGTTTCGATGGCTGTCATTATACCGGTGATGATGAAGAAGTACAAAGTCAGGGATATGCTCTTAGGTATGCTCTCCCTTCCAGTCTATTCCATGCCTTATGTTTGCTCTGATATTGTGTTGATTTCTGTTTATTTTCAATCATTTGACTGATTATTGTTTGTTTAGTTTGATTTGAGTCCAAAACTTGTGATTTAGTGCCAAATATTTGCGAAGAAGTTTAGGAATAAAATATTGATTTTTTTCACTGAGATTTGAGTTTTTCTTCGCACAGAATATAAGATAATATTCGTATATAAGAAGCGAATATTTTTATCTTATCTATCAATTAATTTGTTTGAGTCGCGAATGTTCTGATGATTAGACAAAAATATTATTTGAAATTGAATTCAAAATAAATATAGAATTAAAAAAGTCTTTATTTTTTTAAATAGAGTAAAAACGTGTTTTTTATTGAAATGCAATTCCTGTCATAACTCGTGTAGAAAATTAGCCCATATTTCCATCCGTTGACACAAATATGCATTTTAATCAATAATTGTTTTTCTTCTGGTGGACAGCCATCATAGGTGTGGTCTCACTTATGCTCCAATGTCTTCTGCGTGGGTCGTGGCAGAGACCGGTCGGGCTGTACTTATCGTTTATAGGGGGTATGTTTTCGCCCATTTCTATGATTGCCATCCGTTCCCGTATATCAAAGATCATTCACGAGGACGAGTCGGGAAAAGTGTTCAGTTTGATGGCTACAGTCGAGTCAATTACCCCTACATTGGCCTCACTATTCTATTCAAACATTTTTGCCTATAGTATCGACACATACCCGGGTCTTGCCTTTCAAATAGCGGCGTTCATTCTCTTTATACCATTGATTATCTTCATATGGATAGACATGTATTGTTAACACTTCTATAGTGTAAATTTATAACTCCAATAGTCTATAAACCAATTCATTCATTATATTTAAATATTTTAGTAATTTTACAAATTTATTAATTTATGAATTGATTGAAACTCTGTTTCGGTTATCAATCGATTCAATGAAAATATGTTAACAAATGTTTCGCAAAAGTTTTTGATTGTATTTTGTTTTCAATCGAATTATATTAAAATTGAAATTTTTTTACACCAAATGAATGTTTGAATTTTATTTAATTGTTTTTCAAAGTAAACTATTAATTCGTAATTATAAACTAGTAAACAATTCAAATTTTGATGGATGATTTGGATGAATTGTCGGTCATTCTCTTGAAAGCAATTTGAGATTTGGTAGATTCTGTAACTAAGCAAACATTTGGGTTTTACAGATTATATACAGACATTATATGTTCCTGGTATGTTTTTCAATTATAAATGGACTGTCATTTTCTAAATATCTCCAAACTGTGATGTTTTTAATGAAAATATTTTCAATTTTACTTTTGCTGGAGTATTACGGCTGCCATTTGTCAGCAAACAGAACACTCATACAAATTATTGAATTCTCTGGTCATTTATTGCGATTAAATTATGTCGGTCCATATGAAGATCAAGGTAATTTTACAAACCTTTCAAGTCTATTTGTTTGAAATGTCTCTACGTATTTATTAGTTGCTTAACCTTGTCTCAAGAATCAGCAAGAAGAAAATTGGGTTTCACTGCTGGCAATTGTTTTTCATCGATAAATTCAGAGGATATGAAGTGAAAGCAAATCTAAACCTTGTTTATAATTATAATTTTCAGTCAACTGTTTAAATTGATTCACCTAGATATTTCTCTGCAATTGGTGTATTGTATTTGAAAATAGTGAAAATGTCAGTCCTTGCATAAACTTCTGCATTTGTAGTACTTAATGTCGAGTTTCTTGGCAACAAAGGTATCCTCCAGACACATATCAATTTTATACATATTTTGTACTTGCAAACGAGAAGATGTAAAATAAAGTAAAAGCATTTCTAACGAATTCTTATTTCAAGAAGAAAAATATGATTTTCTTATCGACATCGCACAGACATCTGTATGATTGAATGGAGTTCTTTTCTTAGACCCAGGGCATTTAATTCCCTTACATTTGATAAAATCAATATTCAATTGTATCAAAAATAATACAATTGATTATAACTTCACAACAAGTAATAATTTTTTTACATCCGTTGAATTTCTCCTAATATTAATCAAAACGATTTGTTTTTCATTTTCGAAATATACGAGGATTTGTGTGAAAGATGTATAAAAATCGATGAAAATTGTGGCTTAAATAACAGCATAGGGTTGGAGTGGGTTAGTGCTGTGTTCGGGGAAAAAAGATTATGTGAAATACTGTTAGATATTAAATAAAGTAACCATGACAATAGGTATCTCAAGGGCTCAATATTTTCTTTGAATTGTTTGTCATTTACTTCAAAATTTTTACTAACATTTTTTAATGTGTTTGTTTAAAATTGGGACCGAACTTAAGACCTCGTTTATAAGACCTCGTGTATAAATTGCTGCAGAGTAAAACTGTCAACAACATCAATAAGTTGGTTGTGTCATAACTTGCAACTGTAGAGCACTTATACTTATTAAAATCAATTATTCTATTAAATTCTTGTCTGAAAGCTTTGAAATACCCAGAAATAACAGACGCGATGATAGGGAGGACATATGAAAGTAGAAATCACGAATGATAAAAGGTCCCCGGGCAATAATTGGAGCCGAGCTATATCAAAAGATGAATCATTCACAACCAAGCTAATTTATTTAATAATAAAGAGTAATTTTGTTGATATTCAATCTGAATTATCAAATTACGCGTTTCTACTATACCTTAACACAAGAGACTGAACATCACTGATAATCATATTATAGACGATTGAAAATACTTTGAATACAATATTTTTAGAAATTCATAAAATGTTTTTAATTCCATTAATTTTAATGAAAAATTCTAAATATTTCAGCAAAATATGAAAATCAGTTTAAATAGAAATTGAAAAGACATTGTTTATTCGAATGTACTTTCAAGAGCTACAACTACACTGAATATTATCGAGAGCACCATGTACAAAAGTATTTGAGTCATTTCTTTTAAAATTGATTTTCAGTCTAGTTTTTGAAATCACCAAGTTGATCAAGTCTATCGAATGCTCTTATTATTTCTAAACTCAAATATTATGTAAAAGATTTGAAAACAAAATTTAAACATTTATTTAATATTAAATGAAAGCGAATAATACATTCATATTTTTAAACACAATTTTATCATTAACAAGGTGATTAATAATTTAATACAATTTTTATGAAGTGAATTAGATTTTGATCACAAGTAATGGCTTTTTGATGTCCGTTGAGTTTCGAAAAATACAAATTGTTTTAATCAAAACATTTTGTTTTTTACTCTCAATATAAATATATATTTGAGTTAAAATAGAGTATAAATTAATTAAAATAAGGGAACAACACATGTATGTAAACAATGGATTATAATTGGATTCGGAGAGCGTTTTGAATGTAAATATGTATTCAAAGTCAACCAAAACTATACAAAGAATTATAATTAGTTTCAGAGGTTTTACATTTCGATTGAATTGTTTGTCGTTTATCTCAAAGTTTTCAATCACGTCATCGATTTGATACCGGATTACAAATCCGGGTCTGAATGCGAGGTATCTCTGAATATAATCATTTGATAATTTCAATGTATTATAATATTTATTACAAAACTCAAAATAAATGAACTGGATTACAAACATCCAGTAAATTAAGAAAAGAAAAGTAACTGCTGCATGGTGATGCAATAATAAATTGAGCGATGAGAGAGCAAAGAGCTGATTGAATTCTTTGCAAGATATTATATAATAAATAGACAGAACATATGTAACCATAAAACAAGTAATGAATGAAATCAATGGAAACCCGAATTTGAGTCTCTGTTTCGGACATTGCTTTTCCTCGAAGTCGAGAATCGCGTCAAACATTCCGTAGAAATCTTCGGTTCTTTGTTTGAGGAAAATATAGGCCCGAATCCACATCACCTGAACCGCCAAAGAACTCGATTTGACCGAAATAGCCGTCAATGATATGTCGACCGGAAGGGATAATACGGTTGTCATAAACATTATCCCAAATATTGATATTGAAATTCCAGAGAAGACATTGTCGACTGTTCTATACCTCGCAGTTAAGCCAAACGGCAAAAGCATGTATTGAAACAAATTCATTGCAAATCACATCTGAATATTGAAAACATTTATTAAATTAAGACAAATAAGAGTTTAATCGAAACATTTTCAGCGATATTTGTTTAGATGAGTTTAAATTCAGAAATAGTTTTTACCATGCTCATTGGTCAGAATTATCAATTAATTACACATTTGAGTAAAGCTTCTGATGAAAGATAAGATTTTCAGATTTCAAATCGTCTTAAGAAGAGTTAGAAAGAATACCCAGTGCAAACTTACAGCAAACTTATCATTAGAAAATATTTTCTGAGACACAATTTAACGTTCAGATACCGGCACGTGTCGGGGCAAAAATATGGGGGGGGGGTGCACCAACCAATCACAGCGCGGATTGTAATATCATACAAATACGTAATCAAAGTACAATGAAGTACCGATACTAGCCAACTTTTATTTTTACTTCCAATTTTAAAGTTAATGTTTGATTAATCAAGGAACCTCTAGTAAAATCAAAAATATTTATTTATAAATTACTTGAATTAAGTGATGAAAAATTTATTAAACTTAAATTTTAGTTAGGAAAATTAGGGGTTAAAAGTTACTTACCTACGTGAAATATCACATATTTCAAGGGCTGAGCCATTGGTAACTCTATCTGTGTCTCAATTTTTGATCCTTAATCTTGCATGCCCACTGTGGAGGAAAAATCTGTCAAAAGCGCTTTGAACTTCAGTTAAGCTTTTCAGTGCTTTTCAAAGTAACGTCTGCTTAGTAGCAATGCTCGAAGCTTTTACACAGAAAATATATAGAACCCCCAAGCACATGACAATTGCATTGCATATAGCATTAGAGAGTGTTTTGAAACCTTGTCTGCAGTGCTTATTAATCGCCACAATACCCAAGGCGTGAGTTTTTCACACAAAGGGTCAATCATTGAATCGATTTTTCTTTTGAACATACATTTGAACACTTGATTGGACTGCGAATCACTTTACTTACAAAAAGTCATTCTTAACTCGATCTCAGTTTTATAAAAGTTACTATATATTGTAGATTAACCTAGCCAAAGAGTCATAAAAGCAGTCCCCCGGATTCAAACCTGGGATTATTTTGACTTTCAAGTTATTACTATCAGGGATTAGAATCTAAAGTGCTGGATTAGCTTTTCACTTTCAGTTGAGCCAATCTTATAAATATGTCATCTAACTAATTTTTCAAGAAATTAGATAGCTAATTCAGATGGACTTTTTTTTGTATAACTAGCAAAAATTTCCCAGATTATAAACAAACTATGAATTGAGCATGTTGATTTAACACTAAAAAGTCTAATAAATCTGAGACCTACTCAGTGTCTGGCCGTTTGTATTCATGTATATAAACCTGGTCTTTAATCAATGATTATTCTTTGAAATTACTTTTGACTACAAATATAGTCATCGTATTTGAGTAAAGCCAAGATAATTAATTAATCAATCAAGCAACAATTCTATATTTATTATAATAAATTATTACTTGAGTTACGTTTATTTATATTTATGTGTTCTTTTCGATTGCGATTAATGTTCACAATATTTGAGTCACAATATATAACTACTTTATTAAGTATTAGGGATTTGCAAAACTAATTCAAATATCCCCTCATATTATTTCATTTCATTTATATCTAATTTATTTCAATGCAGAGGCGATGTCTTGTAAAAAGACGGTCATTACTGCATAAATCAGTTTCACAGTTGGTCTTCAAGTGATGACTATAACCGAACGGATTCTTTATCTTCTGATACATATAATTATAATAAATTATTTTAATTTCAGAATTTTGGGGCAAAATCTGATTTGTTTTTGGTGTTA
>JAQFXL010001593.1:0-11307 GCA_034693445.1 Edwardzetes edwardsi
ATTTGCCGAAACATTTGATCGAAAACCCGCTAAAGTTTTACTATTTATTACCCGACGGTTGTATTCGAGAAGACTTTAATAAAACTGAGACAAAGGGTTCTGTTTTGTGATAATATGTGAATATCGACTGATAGTCAGAACTCGAAATAATAACTAAAAGTTATTTCAATGTTTGTTTCCCTCACAAAACAATTTGAGACAATTTTATTGCAATCTATTTGTCGCACAAATAGTTGTTTTTTTTGAAAGTTTTAATTCAATTGAAACTTAAATTTAGAAAAAAAAATAAATAATTTTTATAAAAATGAGAAAAAATGAAACAAAAATGCAATTTAGAGACGAATAGAATAACTGAAAAAAACTATTGGCTATCACTCGAAGAACTACTGGAAGAGTCAGTAGACATCACTTCGACGTCATCGTTATCTTTGTTCGACTTGACATCCATAGAAGGGTGGTGTGGATAAGCGGGGAGAGCACTCATATTGGGTTTGATGTCGTGACCCCATGCGAAAGAGGAACCACTCGAAGTACTGGCTGTGCTCGAAGGTCGAGCCATCTCTTGCTGCTGCTGTTGTCCGCTATAAGAGCTGTTCATTTGATGGGACTGTTGTTGCAATAGATTGGATGCAATGTTGGGGTCATTACAGTTCTGCATAATTCCCGACCGCATCTCAATGTCTGTAGGATAGGGACGTCTCTGATCTCCGATTTCCCAATTATAGGGGGCGGCCACTGAATGAGCAGCACTTATCTTATGTGCATATTTGATGAGCTCTTCAGATGGTATGGGATGTGTCATCGCTTTTGATATGATTTGAAGCTTTTGTTTTGCCTGATATATAGCCGTCGCCTAAATTAGAGCACAGAATACAAACTCAAAGTTAGTTTACTTTCAATTTTCGACTAAAATATCGTTATTTAGAGATAAAGAATAAAATAGTGACCAAAATATGTTCGGCTTCTTTGAAATGTTTCTGCAATTGTCTTATCTGTTGGTCGTGTTTATCAACTTCTTGTCTCAACTCAACCATATTCTTGTGGACCTCTTCTTGTTCTTTGGCTAACTTGAGCTCATTTTTAAGCTCTTTGTCTTTGGCCACCAAAAGGTCTGCCAATTGGTTATTATCTAACGTCAGGTTCTGTCGCAATGGTTTCGGCGTTAAGACTATTTCGAAGAGTTCTCTAATAAATAGATAATTCAAAGATAAGTTTCGGTTATTATTTGTGACAATCAGTTAATGTTTTAATTGTTTTTCGGTAAATACTTTGCTATCAGTTCCATATCGTCGACAATTGCCAAGAGTTTGTCGCGAACACACTTTTCAGACATGATTTGCTCGGAGATTATCAATGAGTTTGAGATCAATTTCAATGAGTAAATAGTGAGTCAAATGAGGGATGTATTCAATAGTTATTAAAAATAAATATAAAGTTTTAAACTATTTATCAAACAATTGGTTTGATATCAGATATAATCAAACGATTGATTCGTTTGACGCAAAACATAAATCATTTTTTGTAGAGTTTATTAAAGACATCAAATATTTAATCATATTTTGCACTTTTATATAATGAGATTTCAGTGCAAACAATGGCTTTAAAACTGGTTTCGATGCATATATTAAAAAAGATCAGATTTACGTCCAAACGAACCCTGTATTGCAGTACAACTCATGCCATCATCTGATCTCATATGTGAACAGAATTGTCATTTGTGGCGAAAAAACACTGAATTGCTGTCAGTTTTACTTTTGTTCAGAGAAATTGTCGGCTATTCAACAAAAACACTAAACTCACGCTAAGTTTACAAAGTTTTCAACTTTGACTCACACAATAAACTTAACAAGATTATCGGTTTTAACAATAACTGCATTTGATATGACTGATGAAATTTTCCTTTTAGATTAACTCATCAAAACATCTGAAAAATGAGCTGAACAAGGCAAGTTTTACGTCGTAAGTCAACTTGAGAAAAATTCATTTACACATGACTAGTATTTTCCCTAAAACGGGGTATTTTTTGGTGATATTTGGGAAAAAGTGTCTGAAAACAGATCTGACTTTAAGGCGTTATTGAATTGTTTGCTTCAATTGAAAAGAGTAGACCCGAGAGAGGAGTTAACCATTTATTTTGCTTTCTTTGGCTTTTGTTTCAATTAAATCAACGAATAGTTAACCACTAAATATATTTGCAATTAAACCGACTGTTTATTAATCAAAGATATATATTATTTACACGAAATTGAGAGCGAAATGAATCGAAATCTGTTAATATGTTTGTTCGCATCGATTGGTATGTATTTTAAGTAATTTTTTTGTCAGTCATTTGTTTTCACTTTTGAAATACAATTTAATTGTTCCTAACATTGAAATCAAGTCTTAATTATGTTATCATTCGATAGACTACTTGTTTCTTGCAATTGAATCGCATTAAGCCATCGATTGATAGCTATTTTTATTTTGTTTTCATGTTTTCCAACCAAATGTTTGACTCATTCGTTGACAGAGTTTTGCGTCGTTTTTGTTGCTAAACGTTTGAAACAAATTTTATTTTTTCATATATTTTTGGTTTTTTCACTTTTATTACTTGTATTTCTGCGAATGACTCAAATGTATTGATTCGGAGCTCTTCGCAAATGTCTGGCAATTGTCTGAAGAGTTTTGCGGAGTTTTTTGCTTTCATAACGTCTTTTGTTTAGTTAAGCGGCAAATGATTTGATGAATAGGTTTTTGATAGTTCTGTTCGTAAATACTTTTATCTGACTTTAGAGGAAGGAATGGTAGACCTCTTCTGTGTAGATGTAGTTTAAAAACTTGATTTTCACAATTATTCACCAAATATTCTAATAGGAGATTAACGACAGGTATTGTCAATATATGTGTGAACTCACTCTTTGAGGTCAATATTTAGATAATTATTTGTAAATTTAGTCATATTTTAGTCTTTTATGAATAGTTTCAGTGCTTTTACACTGCGATTGAAGTCTGAGTTCCTATCTATTGATAGGAATAGTGATTAGATTTGCTTTAATTCGATATCTAATTGATTTGTTTCAAGTATTTCACGACTTTTTGATAGCATTTTTAAATCTCAGAATTGATTTCAATTAAGTAATGGTTTAAATGTAATGCCAATTGTCTTGTATTGAAGCCATTGTTTGGTAGTTATCTGATAAGGAATGTACGCATAGTTTTGATTAATTGTTTCAATGTATTCGTTAATGAATTGAAATATAATACTTGAGATATAATTTTGAGTCCATTTCTATATTCGTCATCAAAATTGAGTGTTTTGTTGTGCACTCAAAGGGAAGAACTTTTGCCGTCTTATTGTTAGCTCATAATAAGCTATTTATCTGATAATTAGCTTTTGAATGATTAGAAATCTCAATGATTTGCATTTGTGAGCGCAGATGAGCTGACATTCAGTCACAGACTCGTGACTTATCTTCTATAACATTGAGATAACTTTGAAAAATCACATTTTTTTGCCTAAAATTAATTTCGTTGAAAATATGTCTGAAATTCAATACTTGAGTACTGGAAATGAAAAAGACCTGGAATTCAATTTATTTGCGTAGATATAAGTTTAGGTTTAGTCCGAGTTCTGTTGATTTTGTAATTTTATACTTTTCTGAGAATTTCTACAGACTTTTGTAAATATTTGTAATTGTATTTAATTAAATAGGATTAGTGTGCGCTCAGTCATCAACCCATACCTCAATTGATAATAATAGTACTACCGTTTCGCCCAATATTACAACTACTTTGGCTCCGGTCACCAATAAGACTTCTACTACGGAGGCGCCCAAAACTACTACCCCTCTGACCACTACCACCGCAAAGCCTATTACTACAACAGTAGCTCCCAGTCCGCCGCCGATCCCAACGCCGGATAAATTCAGTGGGAATGTGACGGAAGGAAACAAAACGTGTATTAATGTCTCGTTTTCTGTCAAAATCACAATAAAATACAATAACAGTCATAATGAGGAACAAACAACAGGTTTCACGATTCCGACCAACGCCACCGTCGATCCCAAATCGAGTCATTGTAGTGAAGCGAAGACACCCACTCCAGAGGCCATTACTATTACCTTTGAAGAGAACACATCCGCTAAACTGACTCTTACTTTCAATGCCACTGATAATAGTGTTTATGCAGAAGAGGTTGAGCTCTCTTTCGTTGCCACAAAAGAACTTATGCCAGGAATGGACTCTAAAGTCTATGGTAACCACTTTTAGATTTGATTATTGTATTTAATTGTGTTATTTTAGGCCAAACGATGAACGCCACCAAAAACCAATTGAGGCTCTTTAATGTGGCGTCCGTTCACTCATACGTATGCAGTGCTGTTCAGTCAGTAAAGCTCGATAGTCATGAGGACAGAATCACTGGCGTCCAAATCGAATTTATGGACTCTAAAGTCGAGGCCTATATTAATGAGTCAAACGCAGGAAAATTTGATTCCGGTATTCCTTTTAATGGCTTTTTCTCTTGAATTTGTTTAAATTCTGTCCTCTATTGGCGCAGAAATTGATTGCAAATCAGCGGATATCAGTGATGTGGTGCCAATAGCTGTGGGCGCGGCGTTGGCCGGTCTGGTGATTATAGTGCTGATCGCGTATTTCATCGGCAGAAGACGTAGCCGTCGACTCGCCTATCAGTCCGTTTAGAGCCAAACAAATGGTTTTTTAATTAAGAACTAAAACTTCATGTTTTGTGAAGACTTAATAAGTTTTGTAATATATTATAAATAAGTTGATAATTAATTTTGAAATTACGTCTTATTATGAGAACCTCTTTTCACAGTTTATTTTTACAAATATTTTCCCCTCTTTTCGTCCGATTGTTTGGTTTTACTGTTATTTTCAATGCAAACAAAATGTTTAATCAGTTTATTTCTGTTGAAATTCAATCCGTTTTTATTATTTAGAGTTCTTTTGTTTCAAAACTAATTTTGCAGTCATTTGAGCCGTCTTTTAATCAATTGATTTATTGATTATTTAGTTTTTAATTCTGTTTTTTTTTTCCAAAAACCGTTTTTATTAGAGAATTAATGAAATAATAAAACTTTTCGATACATTCAAAACATTCAAAAACTGTACAAAATCTGTGATATCGATAGAAAACTATTAAAATATTTCTTTTTCTGATGTTTTAAAACATATTTTCTTTTGTCTCT
The DNA here is from genome assembly GCA_034693445.1 of Edwardzetes edwardsi. Lineage (NCBI taxonomy): Eukaryota > Metazoa > Arthropoda > Arachnida > Sarcoptiformes > Ceratozetidae > Edwardzetes > Edwardzetes edwardsi. The sequence goes on from JAQFXL010001593.1 coordinate 5,190, forward strand.
CTATTTTAGAATCTATTGTTTCGCTCTTTTCATAACTTATTAATCAATAAATGTTTTCTCAAATTTAATGATTTGTTTATAAATTATTTTGATTTTTAGTTAGTCTTAGTTTTTGGTCGGATTTGATATTTACATGAATTTTAATGCGATTTATTGCACTTTTATTGGTTGGGTTTGCGAACTGTTCCCATAAATAGTATGAAATTTGTGGCCACATCTCTAATTAGGTATAGGAAGGGTCGGTCGGCAATGAACTGTGTTTGAAAGACAGGTCTACCCGATCGTCCGTAGATCATAGCTGTGGCGGCGGCCGCTTCTGTGCCCTCTTCGTCAACAGTTATGTATGACTTGTGAACCACTGAATTGAGTGCAAAGCCGTCACCACTTCTGGTAGTAGTGGTGTTGGCGCTCGAATTGACTGCACTCTCAAAAAGAGAAGACAAGTCAGAGAATCGGGGATCAAAAAGCTTTCGAATTCCAATAGAATAGAGTGGACCGGCTAATTCAAACTGTTGTTCCACTTTGAATTTAGGTATTTGAACAGATACCTCGTCGTCATACATGTTGGCCACCAATTCGTACAAATCTGACGGCTTTATCGATGCGATTAACGAATCCAGTCCTCGGCCAACATCGGGCAAAATAATGACCATTGAGTAGTCGGGATTGGCATAAGACAACTCTATGGCCGTCGCCTGAAGTTTCTCTGAAATGCCATACATTAGAGTAGTCTCTATAGACATCATTTGTACCGGTATTTCATCGGTTGGCGAAACGAAGAATGTCGTGTTTTTTGTCAAGTCTTTGTTGAACTGATTCAACCACTTTGACTGAAAATACACCGCATTTGTGATAATCATTTTAGTCCAAGGATTGATCGCTCCGTTAGGTATTAAGTCAGTTATCTTTCCGTTTGTCTGATCGCTGATCCAATCGTTGATGTATTCCTTAGATCCGCTCGGATTCGACCCGAAGTCCATTTCTTTGATGTCAGAGTCGAAGAATTCGGCGAAACATGTGTTTAGTTTTGTCTCATTGTTGATGAATATTCTGTTGGCCTGACTTACAATTGTCTTCTCAGATAATGATTCAGACATTTTGGACATATTTTTCTTCAAATCGTTCCAAAGTCTTAACCCCTGATAAGCCAATCCCACCGATGACTTCGGAATACTTTTAAGTCTCAATTTGCTCTTCAATTCTGTTTCGGTCTCTCCTTTGGCGGCCATATAAGTGATGATAAGTGCTGACCAAATAGAGGACGGACTCATCAAAAGTCCCTTAGAATTGTCTTTGGCTTCAAATTTGTGCAAAGCTTTCAACAAATCAAAAGCGAAAGAATGCGAGCCTTCGATCAGAATTCGACTCAATTCGGTCGGACTTAGTGTCGGAACTTTATTATCACCCAATTGTTGGTCACTTTCATCAGTGAAACATTCGGTGGGCTTATACTTGACATCAGCTTCGAATGCGGATATGGTGTTCCACATCACCAATAAAGTAATCACTGGTAAGGAATGCATTTTTCTATTCTGATTGAAAATTTGTGAAACAAATGAACAAACAATCGATTGAATCAAATGATTGAAAACTGTTTCCAAAACTTACAAAAACTTAGCGATTCTGATGTGACGACAGGTACTGAATAAGGATTCCCGAGTTTTCAAGGCTTTCCACTCTTAGTTTCAGTTTTATTTTGATAATTCAATTAATTGGAGATCACTTTGAATGCTATCAAAACATATATTTACTCACAAACTAACGATTCTTAGATTCAAATCAATGGAAAAGTTTTTTCATAAGTGACTGAAATTCATAGGAATTATAATCCGGTTATTACTTGAATGTTACGCAACAGTTATCACAAGTTTGTCATCCAATTAATTCATGATTTGGTCAGTTTTGCTGCAAAAGAAGTGCACAAATTTGCGAACAAATCCGGTAATAAATAATAGCTTTTAACACAAATAAATCGTTTTTGAATCAAATGAACAAAACATAAGAACAGTATTTCGAGTTCAGAATCAGGTCGTTATCTGAGGCACAAACTGTTGTCTGAGCGCTGAAGAAATGAAAAAAGTTTTAAAGCATGACATCAGGTATTGTCTGTCAAAAAAAAATCCATTGAAAAACAGAGTCGACGTCAGAAAAGATTTTGAAAAACTGGTCGCTTCACTGAAAATCAGTGTTGAAGTACTTATTACACCAAAAAGTTTTTTATCCAATGTTTTCAGTCCTTTTAGTGCAATAATATTGGAAAATACCGATTCTATTGCTATTATAGCGGGACAGCACACACGCTGTTGGGCTGCGCTGTTGAACTTGTTCTCCTACTTGTGCCCTAACTATGAATGCGGTGTTGCAGTCGATTCGACGATTTTTATTCTAAGATTAGTTTACTTTTTTCTGGGTTACTATTATTACAAACATTTTTTCCATTCACGCGTTTAATCTCTATTTTATGGTTATTTGAAATAACTTTTTTCGTGGTCTGACTCTTATCTCATAATTAATAGGTTTGAGTAAAGCATTAATTACTAGAATAACAAACTTTTCCGATGTATTGTGTTTTTAGACCGAAGTCTTAATATTTTTCACAAATATTTGTCTGAAATTAGAGTCAATTTATTGTTTTGATTTATAAATGGAGCAAAAAGTTGATCAAAAACTACGTATTCTATACTTAATTTGTTTAGAAACTAAAAAAACAAATTAATGTGTTTTACAACAACTTCGAGGTTTGAACTCAAATGATATGTTAGTCTTTAAAATGAGTAAAAATTATTCAAATGATGTTTTGTGCGGATCTATATTTGCATATATCTATTAGACCTCGACTATAATGAAGTAGTTTTTCATCAAATTTTCTGTTCAATCAAAAGATATGACAGAAAAGGACGGATGTGTCTGACAATAGGGCTCTTATTCTTTGCAATGAATATCAATTGAAAGAATCACAAGATTTGTCATTCATATCAAGTTTAAGGTTATATTTTACGGTTCACTCTAGTTCAATTTTAAATTGTATTCAATTTGAAAGAGTCGTTGCATTAAAGGCGGCTTTTATTTCAAATGATTTAATATTTATATAATTTATTCTAAAATTGTATGAAATTTCAATTTAAAACAAATAAAATCAACAAAACATTAACAAACTTTTAGAGGATTTACATAGAAATTGCTTTTACAGTCAATTAAGAAAGCTTTTGGGCCCTTTTCAAAATAGCTTCAGCCACATCAGTGTGATTCCAACAATACTTCAGCCGTTTAGGTAATAACTTCGAGCAATGATTGCTTACATATGAAATGTAAACAATAGAAGCATTCGATTTGTACGAAGGCCGACAAACAATCATTGCCTGAAGTTATTCTGGAAAGTGTCCAAAAGCATTCTTAAACGACTGTGATAAACCGGAAAGAAATAGTCGCCAGAAATTTTGACTCTTCATTAAAAGAGACATTGATCTAGTACAATATGTCTCGAAATTATGGCTGAAATAGTTAAAGTTCTTATCAATTAACTCAATGTATGAATTGATGGGAAATTATCCCACAATAAGAGAGGAAAAGCTGATAAAAATATGTAAATGAATGCAGTATTGGATTCATTGAATTCAATTGATTAACAATTATTCGGAAAATGAAAAAAATTAAATAATTATGAGCTCGATATTAGTCATACTCTTAAAGAGATTAAGGATTAGATATAATTCATTATTTAAGCCATAATGAGACGTGAAATTGAGCTGAAATTAACACAGAAATTGCATTTAGAATGACTTGTAATAAACCAAGTTACATTAGAACTGAAACTCCACATATTTTTAGCTGAATGATAGTCAGGGTAGTCAGGGCTCAATTGTACAGATGTGCCAAATGAATCGGTTATATGAATAGCAATCAATTTTAAGCAAGCAGAAAGATTCAACGAAACTTATTATGCAATTTAAAACTTAATAGCTCATTTAATTGACATTGGACATTTGAAGACTCAATTTTTATAGTTTTTATAACCCTAAATTGCTGTGCTTGGTTATATCTGTTCAAACCCCAACCAGAGCCCAAACCCTAAACAGTTAATTAAATGTTTGGGGATGACTCCTACTCTTGCAAAGGGTGGGATGAAAAGCTATTCTGCGCTCTTTATTTCAAACAAAAAATCTTTTTATTGTATAAAATTAGGGAAATAGTGAGTAATAGGGCTGAGCGCTCAGAATCAAGACTAATATTCATCTCTATTTCTTACTCAATGATTCAACACTTCCTCTGTGGCTGTGAAAGCTGTCAGAGCTGAGGGCCAACTCTCATACCAACAACTATTTGAATCATTAATTATTTTTTGAATAAACAGTATTTCAATACAATTATTATTTTTTGTGTTCATTCGATTGCAATGCAGTTAAGTGTTAACTAACGGGAAAAGCGCTCAATAGCTCCAAAGGAAGTTCACTGTATTTTTGCTCAGTTTATGTGAAACTTATTTTACGAACCAAATAGTTATTGTATCGTAAAATAGGAGTATTCTCTTATTCTGTGTGTGAATGGTTTGGCGAAGAGCACAACCTCTACATAAGAGGATCTGATTCTGTTCGCAACCAAAAGTCATTTGAATTGCAGTGAAAAACAGATTCTTCATTCAATTCAAGCATTCAATGGATATCTTATTTCAATGAATGTCTAACATAACTGACTACTCATCGCAATAACTGTTTGTCAATCATTTTTGTCTTAAAACAAATTAGTTGCCAATTATTTCTAATATATTCTGTGCTAATGACAACTAATCTGAACTTTGGTTCCACTCGTCCAATAAAACTGGTTGTTGTCGGCGATGGTATGATATTCGTTGACTCAGTTATTCTTTGCATAATTTGACTCAAATTACTCCAAATATCAAACGATTCCCAATTTTTCAACTTTCAGGAACAGTAGGAAAGACCTGCCTTTTGATAAGCTATACGACCGGAAAATTTCCGACCGGGGAATACATACCAACAGTGTATGTAATTATTCATAAGTTGTTTATTTTGATTAAACTTAAAGTCTGTCTCGAATTGAATTCTGTTTATTATTTTAAGTCTTTTCTATTGTTGTTATGGTCTATAAAAAGCAAACAATTTTTCAAATTATTTAAATATAACTTTACTATAGTTTTGAAAACTATGCCGGGAGTCTCAAATTTAATGAAACTCAAGTTAACCTTACTCTTTGGGACACCGCCGGACAGGAAGACTATGAAAGACTAAGACCACTCTCTTATCCCGGGGTAACAAATGTTTTGATAATTAAAATTATTTTTGTGCTAAACTATTGTTTGTCTGCTATTGACTGTTAGGCCGACGTATTTCTCTTGTGTTTTAGTGTGGATAACGTCCACTCCTTTCACAACATAACTGCCAAATGGCAGCCAGAGGTCAAACACCACTGTCCCCGAACGCCATGCATTTTGGTCGGCACTAAAACAGACCTCAGATATTCTAAATTGACAGCCAGTCAGTCAAACCTCACTCTGGATAACAATGTGGGAAACAAATGCATTACCAGATCAGAGGGCAAAAGGTTGGCCAATAAAATAAAGGCCGACAAATATGTTGAGTGCTCTGCAATCAATATGGATGGCATACAAGAGGTATATCACCAATAAATATGGTATTCACTGAGTTTTGACGAAATTAATTGATTTGTGACAGGTATTCAATGAAGCGGTTCGGGTGGTCTTAAGTCCTCCCACTCAGCGAATGTGTCGGTTATTGTGAATGCTTTTCGTCGGATATTATATCACATTATAATTGATTGCATTTAAACTTAATTTTGTTCTCAGCTATCGATTGATTTGTTTTTACTTTTGTGGCGAATATTTAACAAATTTTTATATCGGCCCAAATCGCAGGGAATGGCTCTTAGTTTAGGCGATAGAGTGAATGCCTCTCAAATTGGCGGCAAAACCGGCATAAAAGTGGTTTCGACTGTCAAACGTTTAAGACTTTCAAAAACATAATTTATTTTATTATTTGATTTCAATTTAATATTCATTATATTTCCGAAACTTTTTTATCGTTTCATTCAAATTGTATTGAATTTCAATAAAATATAATTACTTTTCAATCAACTCATTGTT